>VTPC01089842.1:0-11619 GCA_011009095.1 Ignelater luminosus | reverse complement strand
AATATATATTGAAGAAGATGGACAACCAACGGAAAACTGGATACAATATAATCTTTGTACTCAGTGGTGTCACGAAGAGTGTTCATCTATCGAAGGCAGTGATGAGTTTGTTTGTGATAACTGCAATAATTAGTTATCTATCAAAAAATGTTGTTTTTAATTTGTTCTTCTATTTTTCATTGTTTATTACTTTCGTTTCATGCCAAATTTTACTGTTATTCACTTTGCCCTGGTACCATATCCACTTTACCCGGGGTCTCGGGCAAAGTGGATAGTTAGCTTATAACTAATAATTAAATTAGTATTAAGGGGAAATGTTATATAATCCTGTAAGTCCTTTAAATAAAAAATAATTATAAATATTTGTTTCAATTTTTCCAGTTATAACTAAACGACAATAACAAAAAATAGCTAAAGGTATTCACTTTGCCCGGGTTTCCCCTACATTCGTTGTAAGTATTTATCACTGTTAGTCTACAATTATAAATTTTGTGATTAAGAAATTTCATTTGCTTATTTTCTTCAATATCTAAAGAATACAGTCTCTCACCTAAAAACCATCCATGAACAGTTCTCAAAGTTTTAGTACTCATAGCCTTTCTAAAGAAAGCTAAAGTTCTTCAAATATACATAATTCTAGTTTGACAAACAATTTCTATTTACTTCGCTAACCTTAACATACAGCAATAAAATTATTATTGTACGAGCCATATCTTAATATTAGGAAGGGAAGTAAAAATTTACAGCTTTTCTAGAATTTCGAAGTTATAAATTTTTATGCTTACTTCTCAACTTTGAATATAGTCGATAACTATAAAAATCGACAAAATTTTTGTATGTATGAACTTATCGAATGTTTATTAAAAATTTCTCTCACTGTTGAACTTATAAAATTTTTAAGTAAAAAAGTTGCTCGTGGAACTAGGATTTCAATTTCACCGAAAAAAACCTTGTTTCAAGTTATTTTGTCAGGAATATCATGAATTAAAAAATTTTTCACGTTTTCTTCATGTTTATTCATTTACATTATTAATTAATGTAAGGAACGATTTTTAAAATGTATTAATAGTAGCTTTGGATAAGCGCAGCGCGTTAACTGTTAATTTTCTTCTATAAAACGTGTACAGAAGTAACGAAGAAATAAAATAAAGCCAGAAGTGATGTAGAACACTAATTACAAGTTGCTTAGTATTCACAAAAGGAGGAGCGTAAAACGATTAAAACATGTATTAAATATAATTATTTTAAATGGTTCATTAAATAACCCTGTATAAATGTAAATTATAACCTAACCATTGGGGCAGATTGTCACGGAGTAAGAAAATTGACACGCGCAGGATGCACGTGTTTACTATTGCTTTCTTTTTGTAAATTGTGAAAAGCATTAGATTTAAGAAAGAACTTCCTCTTTATAATAATTTCTATGAAAATCAGGTTGACGTTCTACTGCGCTTCAAAAAAATTGCGTAAAAGTGAACAAACACGCCGAGGACGAAGGTGGCGGCATGCATATAGAATAGTTCCAAAATATCCTTTTTAAATTCAATATAAAAGCAAAGCATAAACTTAAAAGCTAACATAAAATTTTCGAATGAAAAGAAGTTATTTCTCTTTGTAGAAAAACATTCTTTGAGTAAATTAAGGTATGTGATTTTTATGCACCAATGAAGAACATCATGCTTACATATGCATATCGCTCGGTGACTTTGTTTTGTGTAAAAAATTAAATTCGTTTTAACAGCGATATTAAATCATCTTTTTATTCTTTAGCATAAAAGTTTTGCGTCTGTATATCATTTATTAACTGCAAACTGACTCCTTTATGCATTTGTGCAACCCAGCAGGTCGTCTTTCAGCTCAAAACTCGCAAGATGCTACAAAAATTATACCGAAAACCACGACTGTTGACGGATTTTCTTTTGTACTTCTCCGATTTATTATGCGAATATTCACTAATTTGCCTGGTCATGTCTCGTTGTAAAATATAGGAATGCAAAGAATATAAAGCAAAACAAAAACATGTAATAAATAACACTCGTTGAGACACATTGCACAAGTTAACAGATTAATGAGTTTTCCAATGCTTTAGCTTTTTATTCGGAGTTTTTCTGTCTTATTTCATCAAGGACTTCTAAAAATAATTCAAAACAACTGTTGTATAAAATACTTAGATGCTTTTTAAATTCTGGAACACCCCACTCTCGGATATTTATTATGCTTGTTGAAGTATTCTGCAGATATTAATTTTTCACGCGAGATTTACGAGACAAATTATTTTTAAATTTCAAATAAATCATGATGTAGATCTTTAAAAAAATGGATGATTCACTTAGGAAAAATGTTAAAAGCAAACTGCCCTCTATTGATAAAAATAAGAGAAGTTTATTTTTGAAAAACCCGACTTTGATGATTATTTGATTATACCTTTAAGGCAGTATTAACTTCGTAAGCGTAACAAGAGTTTCCATAATGCATAATACCATTCCAAAATATGTTTCTCACTTAAGTAAACTAAAATTCGCTTTATTCGATTCAGGTAATGTTTTATGAACTTGTAACGGTCATTTTTTTTGTTCTTTTCCGTTACATGGAAATTGGCTTTTTGCGTTTTCGGGGGTACCCGCAGTTTTTTAATTTTGAAGAAGAAAAGCCCTTGATCACACAACATTGTAATTAGGAATCTTGGGTTACGAACTTTATTAGTCTGGGTTCACATTCTCTTGTTCTTCAGTTTAAAACATTCTCTTTATTTCACAGCTTTTAAGGCAGGTGAAACGCTGCGCATATTTATTTCAAATATTGAAGTTAAATTCTCCTCAGTGGAAATTTAAATGTTCTATTATATTCTTTGCCGTTAGGGGTGTTATATTCTAGAATTTCTGGATTAGAAGGGTTGTGAATAAATGTTCTTTCGGATTTTGGAGGGTTTTTGTCCGCTTGAAGTTTAGTATGTTCGGGTTTCTTTTATCTTTGAGTTTTCATTACTTCTTCTAATCAGATCCCTTTAATTGAAGCCCTGGATAGGATCCTATTATTGTTTAAAATTTGCTTAATTTTTCTTTTCCTGCGTTGAGCGTGAAATCGCGAACCAGAGGGGATTCGACTTTTGGGAGAAGGGAAAACTGCACGCGGCAGACGAGATGCAACCAGCGTATACAGTTGTGTTAAATTTCTATTCGTCAAATTTTGGTGATGAGTGAGTAAAAGAAAAACCCTATAGTTAGGGGTAAGTTTTCTATTCCTGGTTTTGTTTATCTACCGATTTTTAATTGCCGTTTCTTGTCCGGAAGCTGTGTCCTGAGTTGGAACCTGGTATCATTACCTGATGGGTCCCTCGATTTATCTCGTTTAGAGGGCACAGGCATATCATTCCCATCTAGGCTGTTGGGGTTTTGTTCTAGTCTCAGAATGTGTAACATTTTTGTCAGTAAAACTATCCTTGCTTAAAATAACTTAAGATTTAATCTTTCAACCGTTGATTTAACAATTTAATTTTGTGTGCTGCTACTGAATTTTATAATGGCCTATGACTAACTGAATTTGAAATATTTTTTTGTTATGAAATGCAATTCTATATTTACTAGTCTCATAGTTCTTTTGGTTTAATATTTAAGAAAAATATTGTCTTAATAATTTGTTTGGAAATCCTTTAGATTCATTTCGTTTTATATTCAGTTGCGAGATCCAAATTGAAATTTTGTTTGTAAATTTTTTTCCCTTTAGGGTGTAGCTTCCGCAGTTTCCGTACGGAACCCGCCGAAGGAGAATAAGTTGTTTTTTCAATTTTGTATCCAAAACTGCCTCTGTTAATGTGCTCTTAAAAAAATTTGGATGACTTGATTCTTGGTATTTGATATACGTATTTAAGTTTGCTAAGAAACGTTAATTTTAATATTTTTTAATGTTCTTTATTAAAGTTGTGATTTAGATGATTTTTGCAATTTCATTAGAAATCTGTGTTGAAATTATTAATTTTCTTTTCTTTCCTCGTTTTTTTTTATTTTTAAAAGTGTAACGCAAGGCCACGTTATAAACTCATTCTGTAATGGTTTACTATGACAGAGCGCGTTTTAACTCGTCACGAGACGTGGTTGTGGATTGTTATATTGCTAAGCAGTTCTGATCAAACGTTTTGAATAAATACCATAGCTTTGGACTAAATTCTAAACTGTGATAAGCTACACAATGCGAAGAAACCAAAAAAGGGGCAAAAGCTGAAGTAAATTTTATAAAGAAAATATTGAACGTGAAAAATGCTGAATTCTTTAAATTCAGCTACAGGTAATATGTATCTAATCACATAAAAACTGAAGAGATGTTTTGGGATGTTTTTTGTCTACTGAGTGTTGCTCAATTGATTCTGAAGGTTTAAAAGTTCAACCCCAACCATTACGGTTAATAAACCTATAATGTACTGCACAATGCCGAAACGGAAAAGCTTCTCATGCAAAGCACCAATACGATCCAGAACTGTTATTATGAAGAGACATTATTACAAACATGAAGTCTGATTGCAAGGTTTCCTTGGAAGAATAATGAAAAAAGTAATTACTTAAAAATTAAAATAGTATGGACTAATTTCACAGAATATTTACTACCTAATGTCTCAAAAGTTCCGTAGATAATCCCATTTATGGTATACCGTTATCTTCACTTGAGACTTAATAAATCAACCTTAACTGTAAATCAAACACGAATACAGAAAAGACAGAATTAAAGTTTCCTATTTTTAGTAAATACATAAGAATAATCAAACAGAAGTTAGAAATTTTTAAAGTGACTTTTCTACGAAAAACTAAAAACTATAATTGACGGAATGTAGAACATTTGCAATAAAAAGCCGGGTAAGTGAACATTTTATAAACCAGAATTTAACCTGCTAATAATCGTTTTTGAACTTAAACAGCTACGTGGTCTGGAAGATAGATGTAAAAATTATAAACTTATACAGACAGTAAAGACTATAAACCAAACCATAAACTTTAACGATATGGGTTTGGAAGAATACCAATATTAAGGAATGAAACATAAGTGATATAATTATGAACATTTTGTTGAATTATACTCTTGAGATAAATTTAAAATTGTTTTCAGTTCTTCTTATTAAGATCAAAGATTCACACTTACATTTTAATTTTTGAAATCTCTTAAATATCCATTTTTAAAAGTCCACAGTGTTATTAAGGTTTTATACCCAACGAAAAACAAAACACAGTCAAATTTTCTTCATACTCTTATAAACTGAAATTGTAGTTACCATCATTAAATTTTCCACGAGGATTCTCTTTACAGACCTGTGTAAGTTGTTCGCTGGCTTCTTGTGACTCTCTCACCTCTATATCTGTGCTGCCATAATTCATTTTTGCAATAATTACTTACACATCTGTCTTTTCCGTCTATGTCCCATCATATATGCTTGTTGAATATTTGTGATCTGCTTTCGGGTAGCCATTTTAGTGGAAGATTCTAATACTTCTTACATCATTATTGAGAATAAAGTACTCAATAAGAGAGTCCAGCCTTGAAAGACTGTTCTCCCAAGCTTTTATTTGTTGTGTTACTAAGAACATCTTGCGTTTTTTTTGCAATTTGAGAATTTTCATCTTTGACCATATTCATGTTGCTGATACATACTATCATCCCAGTCTTTCCAAATCAGGCACACATCATCATTTCTGTTACGTCTGATAACGTTTCTTTTGTAGTAAATTTCTTTATTCCGCAATTTGTAACATTTGCACCAAGGTAGAGCTAAAACACCTCTTGAATTTCTGAACGGACTATATTTGTTTTATTTAGTGATGGGCATAGTAAAATTGAGAGATCTCTTAGTTAATTAGCATTCAACAACAGCAATAATATCAACATTTCCTCACGCCAGCCATTCCTTATTCTCAAAGGTGCGCTGAACCAATATAGAAATAAGGAACGTTCTGCATAATCACATCTAGTAAGAGCTTTACTTAAGGAAATTCACGCTAGCTAGAAAAAAACTCTGTCATGTAAAACAAACATCCGTTGACTTTCCCAAAAGAAAACTGAAGCAATCATCTTAACTGCGGATGTTATCGGAAAGGCTTTCCAGAGATCGCTGATTCAGACATCTTTTGAAAAACAGGTATTTCACTTTTGTTTTTACGATCATTTTTCTCTTTATCATTTTGCTAACTAGTCAGTCCGATTTGTGCAATATGGATATTTTTTGATAATTTCGTCTGCATATCTAACATCTTGTCATTTAAATCAGAAGACATTCTAGACGACATATTCCTTGTACGCTTGTAGGCTTCATCGTCTACTCGAAAGCCGCCATTCAAAAAACTAGGCATTTACTATTCTGGCTCTGAAGATTATCTCTATTTTATTCTTTTCTTGTACTATCTAAAAACAATCAAATAGTTTTCAATATAACTTAGAAGACACGTTAAATTGGATTGAAGCTATTCTTATTGTAAGACCTAAACTTCTCTAAATCTTCGTTTTATCTTACCTTCATCAAAATCCAGAAACACACGGAAAGGTCAAACATTTCTATTTCCAAAATTACATCTAATGTAGCAAAAGAAGTACCTGCTGTATACTAAAACTTAATTTAGAAAACCTTCTAGTCGCAGATCTAAACATACAGGATGCTTTGATTTTGCAAAATTTCAGAAATAAAGTATACAATTCAATTAAAATAATTTTTATGCGTTGATTTCTATTTCACTTTATAAAACATTTGTAGCTGTTTGAACTATTGGAGACAAACGTTAACAAATTTTGCCAAGGTTTTTACTGTGTATTTGTGTCTAGGATAACTTCAGTCCAGTTTTTGATCGTTAGTTAAATTTAACTAGAATATTGGTGGTGTAACAAATAATGAATGAATCCATAGAGGACCCTTTTAGGCTTCAAATCAGCCATAGGGGGGTCTCCTACTTAGTAATTATTAATATGAAACTGAACATTCATTCTTGGCTATAGCCCACAGGTTGTAAGCGAAAAGTTAAAACAGTCTAATTTTGCAATTATCGCATCTAAATATTCTCATAGTTAAATACTCTACAAAGCCAAATAGTCCAAATTGCTATTAGTAGATCAACTTGAAAATCTGGGGGTTGTTTGCAACTTAGGTCTGTATATCTTAAATTGCCGTAGAATGGAAAGAAAATTTGCTGAAGCAACTCTGACCTTCTGGATTAGATGTTGGGCTATGGACTCTTAACTCTCAAATGAGCAATATATTTTGAAAACTTTGGGTGTTTCCCCTCGAAACTATCAATTCTGTTATATTATCATCGTATTGTATAAACTAAAAACCGAATACCAAGCTTTTTGTGGACAGCAACCTTTGGATTTGAAAAATCTCGAGTTTTTGTTGAAAATGAGCATTTCATTCGTTATTAAAATCAAAAGGTTTTTCCTCAAGACTAGAGAGAAACACAAACCAAGAAAAATAAAACTGTAAAATATCCAAATTGGAAAGGTGAGTAAAACACAAATCACGATAGAGGTGGAACTTTTATACTTTGAAAAAAAAAGGCTTAAAATTATATCGTCAACAGCTGTTACGGCTGCTAAGCTGTAATGGTGATGATGCCTAAAAAATGATGACAAGGAACGATGTAGTAGTTGAAATCATTGGATGTTCATTTTTGATTCCTGCTGTTTTATCCTCTTTAGCCCAACGCAAATGGAGTTGTTAGAGATTGTTCAGCATACTCATCTGTGTATGTCGCGTCAAACTAAACAAAAGCGAAGCCGAAGCGGCACGAAGGTGCAACAATGATGGTTCTTTGGATATGGCGAAGACACTGAATTGATTGAATCAGCTTCTTTCCAACGGACGGCGGAGGACGATAAAAAGCAAGCACGGCAGAAAAAAACGAATAATAATAACACGATTTCCTTGGAAACGCCCAGGGATGTTGATAATTGGTTTGGTTAGCGATAAATTAGAGGAAAACAATTGAAATATTCTCAAGGATGCAGAAGATTTTTAGGGTTCTGGAAGGGGCTCGAGGTTGCTTTCAGTCATTCTAAGGGTATGCATCCTGTCCTGATTGATTGCTTGTAAGAATTTGATAGTATAGCAAACTTCCACCAATACAGAGTAGCAAACCGCAACACTGCCAGACAATGGAAAAACAACCCCGGCTTTGTTCCAACAATCTAAGGTAGATACTAAAAAAGGATTTAAATATGTAAATAATAGTGGAAATAGGATTGCTTCCAGTAAAGTTTTTCAAGGCATATCTTCAAGACGAAAGCTAATTAGTATATATACTCAACAAACATAACGCTTCATTATTTACACATGATGATGAAAGTTGATGATCTTGTAGGAAATATAAATATTGATTTAATAACAATCCAATTTTTTTATTCAATTGTGACGCTTTTCTCTCGGTCGGCGGACGTCACTGAATGTAACGTCCCTGCTCGAGTGCCAGAAGATGTGACGCGTTGTCTTGCTGGTGCTCGGGCGCCAGATTCTGTAAGAGGGCTTACTCTCCCACCTCGCTTTTGAGATGGTCGGATAAGGGTTCAGGCAGCTACGATGGACACCCGATCACTCCAGGAGTCGACGGTTGAAAGAGAAAGTTCTGCAGTGTTAACAAATAAAAGGCACAATAAACCTAAACAATATTTATTAGGCAGAGGCACCAAAATAAACATAAATGTACAAGCAGGTGTTAGAACCACAAAGCTAAACACAAAACTATTATTAATGTGTGGCAACGGGGTCGGACTTCCACTTAGTCGGGTCGGTTATAACTGTTTCGGTCGGGCGAATAAAAAGTAGAGAGCAGGCGGATGAGACAGACATAATTTATTAATCGGTCGGAATTGCAAAGTTTTTAACGTCAAATTAAACCTTTTGCTGATAGAAATTAATAAAATATAAAAGTAACTAGCGGTTTCTAATACATACTCGGTAATTAAATCTTAATTCGGTTTATAACTTAGATATTATAATACGAATAATAAATGCAACATAACAAATATTTGCAGGCGCTATTAATCGGCACCACATGGGTGACCGGATAAGCCGGCCGGTGTATCCAATGTACGGTTAAACAAGAATAAATTTGCAAATGAATTATAATTCTTATATAATCAGTCTTTTAATTTATAAGAGTCAACGTAACTTTGTTACACAATATGAAACAAATTGTAACTCAGCGTATCAGAGAATTTAACAATCTATAGTTTATTTGGCAGCGAGAGAACGAGGTGGAAGATTCAGAGCTCCAAAAGAATGTTGTCAGGTTTGGTCCTGATGTTCTAACAAAGTTTCTGTCAGGGTCCATCATTGAAACCAAACCCCTAAGCAATAAATTGCTAAGTTATCCTTACAATTAAGTCTCCCCGAGATCAAAATTACATATGCACGTAGTATTTCATAATGAAAACCCACTTTGTTGTATTCATAATAGCAAATTCTTTTGGAAACATCCCTTATACACATCCTGTACATTTATAAAGGTTACATTCATGCTTGAAATATGTCAGATTGTCTATACAAAGTAATGCGCGTGTTATTGTGAATTCATTCTTACTATTTCTGATTTTCTTGTAAAATGATTTTAAATATAAGAAATCGTATTGAATTTAAAAATGCAGTTTTTATTTTTCTTTCTGGAAACGTCAGACCTAGACGATTTATAGTCGACAGCAGGATGAGTGCGTTCTTTTTAAATTTCTTTGTCTTAGATTGTCACTCCTACTTTCGATTGCCCAATGAAAAATTATCCGACCGCTTTGAGTTCTCAATGAAAAACATTTTTCCCCTTTATGCAAGTAGAGGGAGCATTCAATTATAAGTTTCCAACCCTTAGAATTTAGTGAGATTTTGAGCAATTATCGAGTGTCATCCTTTTCGTCTCGAAGCTATCATTGCAAGGTGTTTCTTTGCTAAAGGTACAACTCAAAAGTAAACATCTAGAGCGCTTTTTCTCTATTTCTTTCTATGAAGAGAGCTTATAGCTCTACCAAAACGTACCAAAAAAATGCAAGGTTGCCATTTAAAAAAATTTCGATAACGTCACTATTTTCTCAGTATGGCCGAAAAAGGAGGAACAACAATTTTTTGAAATTACCGATTTGATATCAGTTATTCCACTTACATAAATGGACAGCACTGTATATACATACATGCCTAGCTTGTAAGTTATAACGTTCTGGTTGAATTGATACATGAATCTTGTAATTTATTCTCTTAGATTTATTATGTTACAAGTTTATTATGTTAGTGCTATACTTTAATATTTATATTCACTTGCAATTAAATATTCTAATTAAAACTTAAAACCATAGGAAGTCTTATTTTAACAAGCAACTAAAAATACTTGATTAAGGATTTACTTTTCTCACATTAATTAATTTTCTTCTTATTTTACGTTTACAGCCATTAGTCTTGGAAATAAACAAAACGTCTAAACCAAGAACATAAAGGATGATTTCCCTTTACATACATATTCATGAGTATCAAATATTAAACAATTCGCTTTGATAAAAATAACGAAAAAGTATATTACGTGAGTATTATCTACACCTTCCCTAGACGGTTGTAAATTAACCGTTAGTGTCTCCCTATATGATTAACTACTGCGAACCCTTGCATTCAAATAAAATAAGTTCGTGCTTTCTATCTCTCCCCAGTTGTATTACGGCGTTCTTATCTTTCAGACTCAATTGCTTATTATTTTTAAGAAATGCCATTTTCATTCGTAAAAAGCGCAAGCAGCTCGCATTCTCGTTGATATATTGCTTGCAATACATCAGAAACTTATAATTATTGTTATAGCGATGATATATTTCTTACACTATCTTCTTAATTTAGAATTTATTGGCGTACAGATAAAGCGAATAAGTGTGCAATATCTTCAACTTAAGAAGCGTTCCTCTTGCGCCGATATTATCAACTTTTTAATAAATAATAAGCACTCTGAACTCTAATAATTGCGCACAGCTTTTAAACTGGGGCTCGGAGGCGTATCATTTGCAACAAAATGCATCGTGCACCACGCATAAACGAATTTGTGTAGTTTTTATCAATAGAAATAGAACAAATCGAAAGAAACAATAACAAACTAAGATTTATAACAGTAAAAAGAAGGAATTTCTACATTGAGAACAAAAACACGTAATCAATGGATTCTAAGAATTTCATTTCCAGTTGGAGAATCACTGAATTAGAACTAGACTTGTAAGAATCAGCAGCTATGAATGCTTCGTGATTGTGAATAGGAGGAATATAAAAGCCCTATGATTGAATAGCAGCAAAGAACGATCTCGGTTTGATCAGGAGCTCCAATATGACAACCGCGGATTATTCTCACCGTGAATTGGACGAGATGTCTCTATTTCAACACAGCTCCCACATAACGGCCTCTTTTCCTAGCTTCTCGGTTCCGAATTCGTCTACCTACTTTTTCTCTCGCTTTTAATTTGTTCCGTGTCCTAAAAATCCGGGTGTCTCTTAAACCAGGCGACCTAAATATAGATTTTAATATTCATGCTCTTTGAAAACAAAAAAAGTCCGCTTCCACTCCAGCTATCTTATCCTCTTGATGCATCTCCTCCCAAAAAATAGAAAAGTTGCAGGTTTTAATACTGCAGATTCGAGGAAAT
>VTPC01089841.1:0-11639 GCA_011009095.1 Ignelater luminosus | reverse complement strand
AATATATATTGAAGAAGATGGACAACCAACGGAAAACTGGATACAATATAATCTTTGTACTCAGTGGTGTCACGAAGAGTGTTCATCTATCGAAGGCAGTGATGAGTTTGTTTGTGATAACTGCAATAATTAGTTATCTATCAAAAAATGTTGTTTTTAATTTGTTCTTCTATTTTTCATTGTTTATTACTTTCGTTTCATGCCAAATTTTACTGTTATTCACTTTGCCCTGGTACCATATCCACTTTACCCGGGGTCTCGGGCAAAGTGGATAGTTAGCTTATAACTAATAATTAAATTAGTATCAAGGGGAAATGTTATATAATCCTGTAAGTCCTTTAAATAAAAAATAATTATAAATATTTGTTTCAATTTTTCCAGTTATAACTAAACGACAATAACAAAAAATAGCTAAAGGTATTCACTTTGCCCGGGTTTCCCCTACATTCGTTGTAAGTATTTATCACTGTTAGTCTACAATTATAAATTTTGTGATTAAGAAATTTCATTTGCTTATTTTCTTCAAGATCTAAAGAATACAGTCTCTCACCTAAAAACCATCCATGAACAGTTCTCAAAGTTTTAGTACTCATAGCCTTTCTAAAGAAAGCTAAAGTTCTTCAAATATACATAATTCTAGTTTGACAAACAATTTCTATTTACTTCGCTAACCTTAACATACAGCAATAAAATTATTATTGTACGAGCCATATCTTAATATTAGGAAGGGAAGTAAAAATTTACAGCTTTTCTAGAATTTCGAAGTTATAAATTTTTATGCTTACTTCTCAACTTTGAATATAGTCGATAACTATAAAAATCGACAAAATTTTTGTATGTATGAACTTATCGAATGTTTATTAAAAATTTCTCTCACTGTTGAACTTATAAAATTTTTAAGTAAAAAAGTTGCTCGTGGAACTAGGATTTCAATTTCACCGAAAAAAAAACCTTGTTTCAAGTTATTTTGTCAGGAATATCATGAATTAAAAAAATTTTTCACGTTTTCTTCATGTTTATTCATTTACATTATTAATTAATGTAAGGAACGATTTTTAAAATGTATTAATAGTAGCTTTGGATAAGCGCAGCGCGTTAACTGTTAATTTTCTTCTATAAAACGTGTACAGAAGTAACGAAGAAATAAAATAAAGCCAGAAGTGATGTAGAACACTAATTACAAGTTGCTTAGTATTCACAAAAGGAGGAGCGTAAAACGATTAAAACATGTATTAAATATAATTATTTTAAATGGTTCATTAAATAACCCTGTATAAATGTAAATTATAACCTAACCATTGGGGCAGATTGTCACGGAGTAAGAAAATTGACACGCGCAGGATGCACGTGTTTACTATTGCTTTCTTTTTGTAAATTGTTAAAAGCATTAGATTTAAAAGAGAACTTCCTCTTTATAATAATTTCTATGAAAATCAGGTTGACGTTCTACTGCGCTTCAAAAAAATTGCGTAAAAGTGAACAAACACGCCGAGGACGAAGGTGGCGGCATGCATATAGAATAGTTCCAAAATATCCTTTTTAAATTCAATATAAAAGCAAAGCATAAACTTAAAAGCTAACATAAAATTTTCGAATGAAAAGAAGTTATTTCTCTTTGTAGAAAAACATTCTTTGAGTAAATTAAGGTATGTGATTTTTATGCACCAATGAAGAACATCATGCTTACATATGCATATCGCTCGGTGACTTTGTTTTGTGTAAAAAATTAAATTCGTTTTAACAGCGATATTAAATCATCTTTTTATTCTTTAGCATAAAAGTTTTGCGTCTGTATATCATTTATTAACTGCAAACTGACTCCTTTATGCATTTGTGCAACCCAGCAGGTCGTCTTTCAGCTCAAAACTCGCAAGATGCTACAAAAATTATACCGAAAACCACGACTGTTGACGGATTTTCTTTTGTACTTCTCCGATTTATTATGCGAATATTCACTAATTTGCCTGGTCATGTCTCGTTGTAAAATATAGGAATGCAAAGAATATAAAGCAAAACAAAAACATGTAATAAATAACACTCGTTGAGACACATTGCACAAGTTAACAGATTAATGAGTTTTCCAATGCTTTAGCTTTTTATTCGGAGTTTTTCTGTCTTATTTCATCAAGGACTTCTAAAAATAATTCAAAACAACTGTTGTATAAAATACTTAGATGCTTTTTAAATTCTGGAACACCCCACTCTCGGATATTTATTATGCTTGTTGAAGTATTCTGCAGATATTAATTTTTCACGCGAGATTTACGAGACAAATTATTTTTAAATTTCAAATAAATCATGATGTAGATCTTTAAAAAAATGGATGATTCACTTAGGAAAAAATGTTAAAAGCAAACTGCCCTCTATTGATAAAAATAAGAGAAGTTTATTTTTGAAAAACCCGACTTTGATGATTATTTGATTATACCTTTAAGGCAGTATTAACTTCGTAAGCGTAACAAGAGTTTCCATAATGCATAATACCATTCCAAAATATGTTTCTCACTTAAGTAAACTAAAATTCGCTTTATTCGATTCAGGTAATGTTTTATGAACTTGTAACGGTCATTTTTTTTGTTCTTTTCCGTTACATGGAAATTGGCTTTTTGCGTTTTCGGGGGTACCCGCAGTTTTTTAATTTTGAAGAAGAAAAGCCCTTGATCACACAACATTGTAATTAGGAATCTTGGGTTACGAACTTTATTAGTCTGGGTTCACATTCTCTTGTTCTTCAGTTTAAAACATTCTCTTTATTTCACAGCTTTTAAGGCAGGTGAAACGCTGCGCATATTTATTTCAAATATTGAAGTTAAATTCTCCTCAGTGGAAATTTAAATGTTCTATTATATTCTTTGCCGTTAGGGGTGTTATATTCTAGAATTTCTGGATTAGAAGGGTTGTGAATAAATGTTCTTTCGGATTTTGGAGGGTTTTTGTCCGCTTGAAGTTTAGTATGTTCGGGTTTCTTTTATCTTTGAGTTTTCATTACTTCTTCTAATCAGATCCCTTTAATTGAAGCCCTGGATAGGATCCTATTATTGTTTAAAATTTGCTTAATTTTTCTTTTCCTGCGTTGAGCGTGAAATCGCGAACCAGAGGGGATTCGACTTTTGGGAGAAGGGAAAACTGCACGCGGCAGACGAGATGCAACCAGCGTATACAGTTGTGTTAAATTTCTATTCGTCAAATTTTGGTGATGAGTGAGTAAAAGAAAAACCCTATAGTTAGGGGTAAGTTTTCTATTCCTGGTTTTGTTTATCTACCGATTTTTAATTGCCGTTTCTTGTCCGGAAGCTGTGTCCTGAGTTGGAACCTGGTATCATTACCTGATGGGTCCCTCGATTTATCTCGTTTAGAGGGCACAGGCATATCATTCCCATCTAGGCTGTTGGGGTTTTGTTCTAGTCTCAGAATGTGTAACATTTTTGTCAGTAAAACTATCCTTGCTTAAAATAACTTAAGATTTAATCTTTCAACCGTTGATTTAACAATTTAATTTTGTGTGCTGCTACTGAATTTTATAATGGCCTATGACTAACTGAATTTGAAATATTTTTTTGTTATGAAATGCAATTCTATATTTACTAGTCTCATAGTTCTTTTGGTTTAATATTTAAGAAAAATATTGTCTTAATAATTTGTTTGGAAATCCTTTAGATTCATTTCGTTTTATATTCAGTTGCGAGATCCAAATTGAAATTTTGTTTGTAAATTTTTTTCCCTTTAGGGTGTAGCTTCCGCAGTTTCCGTACGGAACCCGCCGAAGGAGAATAAGTTGTTTTTTCAATTTTGTATCCAAAACTGCCTCTGTTAATGTGCTCTTAAAAAAATTTGGATGACTTGATTCTTGGTATTTGATATACGTATTTAAGTTTGCTAAGAAACGTTAATTTTAATATTTTTTAATGTTCTTTATTAAAGTTGTGATTTAGATGATTTTTGCAATTTCATTAGAAATCTGTGTTGAAATTATTAATTTTCTTTTCTTTCCTCGTTTTTTTTTATTTTTAAAAGTGTAACGCAAGGCCACGTTATAAACTCATTCTGTAATGGTTTACTATGACAGAGCGCGTTTTAACTCGTCACGAGACGTGGTTGTGGATTGTTATATTGCTAAGCAGTTCTGATCAAACGTTTTGAATAAATACCATAGCTTTGGACTAAATTCTAAACTGTGATAAGCTACACAATGCGAAGAAACCAAAAAAGGGGCAAAAGCTGAAGTAAATTTTATAAAGAAAATATTGAACGTGAAAAATGCTGAATTCTTTAAATTCAGCTACAGGTAATATGTATCTAATCACATAAAAACTGAAGAGATGTTTTGGGATGTTTTTTGTCTACTGAGTGTTGCTCAATTGATTCTGAAGGTTTAAAAGTTCAACCCCAACCATTACGGTTAATAAACCTATAATGTACTGCACAATGCCGAAACGGAAAAGCTTCTCATGCAAAGCACCAATACGATCCAGAACTGTTATTATGAAGAGACATTATTACAAACATGAAGTCTGATTGCAAGGTTTCCTTGGAAGAATAATGAAAAAAGTAATTACTTAAAAATTAAAATAGTATGGACTAATTTCACAGAATATTTACTACCTAATGTCTCAAAAGTTCCGTAGATAATCCCATTTATGGTATACCGTTATCTTCACTTGAGACTTAATAAATCAACCTTAACTGTAAATCAAACACGAATACAGAAAAGACAGAATTAAAGTTTCCTATTTTTAGTAAATACATAAGAATAATCAAACAGAAGTTAGAAATTTTTAAAGTGACTTTTCTACGAAAAACTAAAAACTATAATTGACGGAATGTAGAACATTTGCAATAAAAAGCCGGGTAAGTGAACATTTTATAAACCAGAATTTAACCTGCTAATAATCGTTTTTGAACTTAAACAGCTACGTGGTCTGGAAGATAGATGTAAAAATTATAAACTTATACAGACAGTAAAGACTATAAACCAAACCATAAACTTTAACGATATGGGTTTGGAAGAATACCAATATTAAGGAATGAAACATAAGTGATATAATTATGAACATTTTGTTGAATTATACTCTTGAGATAAATTTAAAATTGTTTTCAGTTCTTCTTATTAAGATCAAAGATTCACACTTACATTTTAATTTTTGAAATCTCTTAAATATCCATTTTTAAAAGTCCACAGTGTTATTAAGGTTTTATACCCAACGAAAAACAAAACACAGTCAAATTTTCTTCATACCCTTATAAAAGGAAATTGTAGTTACCATCATTAAATTTTCCACGAGGATTCTCTTTACAGACCTGTGTAAGTTGTTCGCTGGCTTCTTGCCAGTGACTCTCTCACCTCTATATCTGTGCTGCCATAATTCATTTTTGCAATAATTACTTACAGATTTGTCTTTTCCGTCTATGTCCCATCTAAAGGTCTGCTTGTTGAATATTTGTAATCTGCTTTCAGGTAGCCATTTTAGTGGAAGATTCTAATGCTTCTTATATCGATATTGAGAATAAAGTACTCAATAAGAAAGTCCAGCCTTGAAAGACTGTTCTCCCAAGCTTTTATTTGTTGTGTTACTAAGAACATCTTGCGTTTTTTTTTGCAATTTGAGAATTTTCATCTTTGACTATATTCATGTTGCTGATACATACTATCATCCCAGCATTTCCAAATCAGGCACACATTATCTTTTCTGTTACGTCTGATAACGTTTCTTTTGTAGTAAATTTCTTTATTCCGCAATTTATAACATTTGCACCAAGGTAGAGCTAACACACCTCTTGAATTTCTGAACGGACTATATTTGTTTTATTTAGTGATGGGCATAGTAAAATTGAGAGATCTCTTAGTTAATTAGCATTATCATTCAACAACAGCAATAATATCAACATTTCCTCACGCCAGCCATTCCTTATTCTCAAAGGTGCGCTGAACCAATATAGAAATAAGGAACGTTCTGCATAATCACATCTAGTAAGAGCTTTACTTAAGGAAATTCACGCTAGCTAGAAAAAAACTCTGTCATGTAAAACAAACATCCGTTGACTTTCCCAAAAGAAAACTGAAGCAATCATCTTAACTGCGGATGTTATCGGAAAGGCTTTCCAGAGATCGCTGATTCAGACATCTTTTGAAAAACAGGTATTTCACTTTTGTTTTTACGATCATTTTTCTCTTTATCATTTTGCTAACTAGTCAGTCCGATTTGTGCAATATGGATATTTTTTGATAATTTCGTCTGCATATCTAACATCTTGTCATTTAAATCAGAAGACATTCTAGACGACATATTCCTTGTACGCTTGTAGGCTTCATCGTCTACTCGAAAGCCGCCATTCAAAAAACTAGGCATTTACTATTCTGGCTCTGAAGATTATCTCTATTTTATTCTTTTCTTGTACTATCTAAAAACAATCAAATAGTTTTCAATATAACTTAGAAGACACGTTAAATTGGATTGAAGCTATTCTTATTGTAAGACCTAAACTTCTCTAAATCTTCGTTTTATCTTACCTTCATCAAAATCCAGAAACACACGGAAAGGTCAAACATTTCTATTTCCAAAATTACATCTAATGTAGCAAAAGAAGTACCTGCTGTATACTAAAACTTAATTTAGAAAACCTTCTAGTCGCAGATCTAAACATACAGGATGCTTTGATTTTGCAAAATTTCAGAAATAAAGTATACAATTCAATTAAAATAATTTTTATGCGTTGATTTCTATTTCACTTTATAAAACATTTGTAGCTGTTTGAACTATTGGAGACAAACGTTAACAAATTTTGCCAAGGTTTTTACTGTGTATTTGTGTCTAGGATAACTTCAGTCCAGTTTTTGATCGTTAGTTAAATTTAACTAGAATATTGGTGGTGTAACAAATAATGAATGAATCCATAGAGGACCCTTTTAGGCTTCAAATCAGCCATAGGGGGGTCTCCTACTTAGTAATTATTAATATGAAACTGAACATTCATTCTTGGCTATAGCCCACAGGTTGTAAGCGAAAAGTTAAAACAGTCTAATTTTGCAATTATCGCATCTAAATATTCTCATAGTTAAATACTCTACAAAGCCAAATAGTCCAAATTGCTATTAGTAGATCAACTTGAAAATCTGGGGGTTGTTTGCAACTTAGGTCTGTATATCTTAAATTGCCGTAGAATGGAAAGAAAATTTGCTGAAGCAACTCTGACCTTCTGGATTAGATGTTGGGCTATGGACTCTTAACTCTCAAATGAGCAATATATTTTGAAAACTTTGGGTGTTTCCCCTCGAAACTATCAATTCTGTTATATTATCATCGTATTGTATAAACTAAAAACCGAATACCAAGCTTTTTGTGGACAGCAACCTTTGGATTTGAAAAATCTCGAGTTTTTGTTGAAAATGAGCATTTCATTCGTTATTAAAATCAAAAGGTTTTTCCTCAAGACTAGAGAGAAACACAAACCAAGAAAAATAAAACTGTAAAATATCCAAATTGGAAAGGTGAGTAAAACACAAATCACGATAGAGGTGGAACTTTTATACTTTGAAAAAAAAAGGCTTAAAATTATATCGTCAACAGCTGTTACGGCTGCTAAGCTGTAATGGTGATGATGCCTAAAAAATGATGACAAGGAACGATGTAGTAGTTGAAATCATTGGATGTTCATTTTTGATTCCTGCTGTTTTATCCTCTTTAGCCCAACGCAAATGGAGTTGTTAGAGATTGTTCAGCATACTCATCTGTGTATGTCGCGTCAAACTAAACAAAAGCGAAGCCGAAGCGGCACGAAGGTGCAACAATGATGGTTCTTTGGATATGGCGAAGACACTGAATTGATTGAATCAGCTTCTTTCCAACGGACGGCGGAGGACGATAAAAAGCAAGCACGGCAGAAAAAAACGAATAATAATAACACGATTTCCTTGGAAACGCCCAGGGATGTTGATAATTGGTTTGGTTAGCGATAAATTAGAGGAAAACAATTGAAATATTCTCAAGGATGCAGAAGATTTTTAGGGTTCTGGAAGGGGCTCGAGGTTGCTTTCAGTCATTCTAAGGGTATGCATCCTGTCCTGATTGATTGCTTGTAAGAATTTGATAGTATAGCAAACTTCCACCAATACAGAGTAGCAAACCGCAACACTGCCAGACAATGGAAAAACAACCCCGGCTTTGTTCCAACAATCTAAGGTAGATACTAAAAAAGGATTTAAATATGTAAATAATAGTGGAAATAGGATTGCTTCCAGTAAAGTTTTTCAAGGCATATCTTCAAGACGAAAGCTAATTAGTATATATACTCAACAAACATAACGCTTCATTATTTACACATGATGATGAAAGTTGATGATCTTGTAGGAAATATAAATATTGATTTAATAACAATCCAATTTTTTTATTCAATTGTGACGCTTTTCTCTCGGTCGGCGGACGTCACTGAATGTAACGTCCCTGCTCGAGTGCCAGAAGATGTGACGCGTTGTCTTGCTGGTGCTCGGGCGCCAGATTCTGTAAGAGGGCTTACTCTCCCACCTCGCTTTTGAGATGGTCGGATAAGGGTTCAGGCAGCTACGATGGACACCCGATCACTCCAGGAGTCGACGGTTGAAAGAGAAAGTTCTGCAGTGTTAACAAATAAAAGGCACAATAAACCTAAACAATATTTATTAGGCAGAGGCACCAAAATAAACATAAATGTACAAGCAGGTGTTAGAACCACAAAGCTAAACACAAAACTATTATTAATGTGTGGCAACGGGGTCGGACTTCCACTTAGTCGGGTCGGTTATAACTGTTTCGGTCGGGCGAATAAAAAGTAGAGAGCAGGCGGATGAGACAGACATAATTTATTAATCGGTCGGAATTGCAAAGTTTTTAACGTCAAATTAAACCTTTTGCTGATAGAAATTAATAAAATATAAAAGTAACTAGCGGTTTCTAATACATACTCGGTAATTAAATCTTAATTCGGTTTATAACTTAGATATTATAATACGAATAATAAATGCAACATAACAAATATTTGCAGGCGCTATTAATCGGCACCACATGGGTGACCGGATAAGCCGGCCGGTGTATCCAATGTACGGTTAAACAAGAATAAATTTGCAAATGAATTATAATTCTTATATAATCAGTCTTTTAATTTATAAGAGTCAACGTAACTTTGTTACACAATATGAAACAAATTGTAACTCAGCGTATCAGAGAATTTAACAATCTATAGTTTATTTGGCAGCGAGAGAACGAGGTGGAAGATTCAGAGCTCCAAAAGAATGTTGTCAGGTTTGGTCCTGATGTTCTAACAAAGTTTCTGTCAGGGTCCATCATTGAAACCAAACCCCTAAGCAATAAATTGCTAAGTTATCCTTACAATTAAGTCTCCCCGAGATCAAAATTACATATGCACGTAGTATTTCATAATGAAAACCCACTTTGTTGTATTCATAATAGCAAATTCTTTTGGAAACATCCCTTATACACATCCTGTACATTTATAAAGGTTACATTCATGCTTGAAATATGTCAGATTGTCTATACAAAGTAATGCGCGTGTTATTGTGAATTCATTCTTACTATTTCTGATTTTCTTGTAAAATGATTTTAAATATAAGAAATCGTATTGAATTTAAAAATGCAGTTTTTATTTTTCTTTCTGGAAACGTCAGACCTAGACGATTTATAGTCGACAGCAGGATGAGTGCGTTCTTTTTAAATTTCTTTGTCTTAGATTGTCACTCCTACTTTCGATTGCCCAATGAAAAATTATCCGACCGCTTTGAGTTCTCAATGAAAAACATTTTTCCCCTTTATGCAAGTAGAGGGAGCATTCAATTATAAGTTTCCAACCCTTAGAATTTAGTGAGATTTTGAGCAATTATCGAGTGTCATCCTTTTCGTCTCGAAGCTATCATTGCAAGGTGTTTCTTTGCTAAAGGTACAACTCAAAAGTAAACATCTAGAGCGCTTTTTCTCTATTTCTTTCTATGAAGAGAGCTTATAGCTCTACCAAAACGTACCAAAAAAATGCAAGGTTGCCATTTAAAAAAATTTCGATAACGTCACTATTTTCTCAGTATGGCCGAAAAAGGAGGAACAACAATTTTTTGAAATTACCGATTTGATATCAGTTATTCCACTTACATAAATGGACAGCACTGTATATACATACATGCCTAGCTTGTAAGTTATAACGTTCTGGTTGAATTGATACATGAATCTTGTAATTTATTCTCTTAGATTTATTATGTTACAAGTTTATTATGTTAGTGCTATACTTTAATATTTATATTCACTTGCAATTAAATATTCTAATTAAAACTTAAAACCATAGGAAGTCTTATTTTAACAAGCAACTAAAAATACTTGATTAAGGATTTACTTTTCTCACATTAATTAATTTTCTTCTTATTTTACGTCTACAGCCATTAGTCTTGGAAATAAACAAAACGTCTAAACCAAGAACATAAAGGATGATTTCCCTTTACATACATATTCATGAGTATCAAATATTAAACAATTCGCTTTGATAAAAATAACGAAAAAAGTATATTACGTGAGTATTATCTACACCTTCCCTAGACGGTTGTAAATTAACCGTTAGTGTCTCCCTATATGATTAACTACTGCGAACCCTTGCATTCAAATAAAATAAGTTCGTGCTTTCTATCTCTCCCCAGTTGTATTACGGCGTTCTTATCTTTCAGACTCAATTGCTTATTATTTTTAAGAAATGCCATTTTCATTCGTAAAAAGCGCAAGCAGCTCGCATTCTCGTTGATATATTGCTTGCAATACATCAGAAACTTATAATTATTGTTATAGCGATGATATATTTCTTACACTATCTTCTTAATTTAGAATTTATTGGCGTACAGATAAAGCGAATAAGTGTGCAATATCTTCAACTTAAGAAGCGTTCCTCTTGCGCCGATATTATCAACTTTTTAATAAATAATAAGCACTCTGAACTCTAATAATTGCGCACAGCTTTTAAACTGGGGCTCGGAGGCGTATCATTTGCAACAAAATGCATCGTGCACCACGCATAAACGAATTTGTGTAGTTTTTATCAATAGAAATAGAACAAATCGAAAGAAACAATAACAAACTAAGATTTATAACAGTAAAAAGAAGGAATTTCTACATTGAGAACAAAAACACGTAATCAATGGATTCTAAGAATTTCATTTCCAGTTGGAGAATCACTGAATTAGAACTAGACTTGTAAGAATCAGCAGCTATGAATGCTTCGTGATTGTGAATAGGAGGAATATAAAAGCCCTATGATTGAATAGCAGCAAAGAACGATCTCGGTTTGATCAGGAGCTCCAATATGACAACCGCGGATTATTCTCACCGTGAATTGGACGAGATGTCTCTATTTCAACACAGCTCCCACATAACGGCCTCTTTTCCTAGCTTCTCGGTTCCGAATTCGTCTACCTACTTTTTCTCTCGCTTTTAATTTGTTCCGTGTCCTAAAAATCCGGGTGTCTCTTAAACCAGGCGACCTAAATATAGATTTTAATATTCATACTCTTTGAAAACAAAAAAAGTCCGCTTCCACTCCAGCTATCTTATCCTCTTGATGCATCTCCTCCCAAAAAAATAGAAAAGTTGCAGGTTTTAATACTGCAGATTCGAGGAAAT
>VTPC01089840.1:59357-89166 GCA_011009095.1 Ignelater luminosus | reverse complement strand
AAAATAAAAAAAAAATTTCAGAAAAAATGTCTTGTATCTTTGTTAGGTCGGAAACTTTTCAGACCACCCTCGTATGGACCACATTAAATCATGAATGAGCGGTAATTTCAAACCTCACATGCAAATTATCTTTGAAGTTTATAGTGTTATTAATGTTACAGAAAATTGGAAAACTTCCTAAAGACTTCATTTGTTGCCAAATAAACACGGGGAAAACGTTATTACAATAGTTGCGTGCATTATGCGAACTCGGACACGCAATTCCCATGTTACCTATTGCAACAATCTATCTCAGGGCAGTAATAGTTAAGATGGCTGCTAAAGGTAGCATGTCAAAAAAATAATTCATCAAGTGACTCCATAACTTTGTCAAATTTAAACCTGCAGGTAAAGTTTTATTGGTTATTGATGGTGTATCATGCCTTCTAGATATTTAGATTGTTAAGAATGGACAACGAGGGACACTTTGCAATTGTCGAGGGGTATCGCTAAGGGGTTGTAGCAGGTAGGGGCGGTAACTAACTAGTAAGGTGGGTAGGTGCTAAATACAAATTTCTATATCCCTCTCTATTTTTGGGTCTCTTATATTCCAGGGCAGTACTTCTGTTAAAGTTATAATTTAATAAATAACATGAAATGGCGTCTCTCTTAGACTTTCTAACCTAATATTTATTATTTATAATACTGCGTACATTAATGATTAATAAGTATTATATGTTACGTTCCACAATATTTAATTTTTCCTAAGAAGTGAAATAAATTTTTTTATAATGTATAGAACTGGTAATTTTTAATTGTTTAATTATATTGATAAATGCTTTCTACGTCTGCGTAATTAAATTTTAAAAATGAAATTATCGAATGCAGCATTGAAAGTTTTGGCCACAAAAAATTACAAGAGTACGGACGGCTATCTTTTCCTAAAGTTGTTCTAGGAAGCTACCTATCTACACCTAACGGTTATTTTTACGGCGAATGCATCTTTAGGGTAAATGCAAATAACCCAGGTAAAAGATTAGTTGACAAATTTTCTTATCAGTTTTGAATAAGTTTGTGTTGACTGCGGTTCAATGGATCAGAACAATCAAAGTGAGCCTTTTTATCGCCGAGGTTTGAAAAGAAAACTTCGACTTTCAACTAAGAGAAAATCACTGAAATAGAGAAAATACAGATTTTTGGTGGGTATTTTAAACTTTTATATGTATCAATATTTATTCGTTTTATTCCCTACATCAAACCACATAAAAAGTACTCTAAAATTGTTAGGCTTAGTGGCAAATAACAACAATGAATTGGTTCGAATTCTGTTATCTACATTTGTTTAGAAATATTTGTACAACGAATTAAATAAAGCAAAATACATTAGTCTCCCCACAATAATATTTTATTAATTGCACTACATATATAATGTTTCGGCTTCAATAAAATTTGCCATTTTCAGGTGTCTAAAAGTAATTATACTAATTATTAATTAGTTCTAATCGATTTAGTCGTGTGCTGGTTGTGTTTGACCGCACGCGCTCGTCAAGTTTCTTTTTAATCTTATATGACTATGTTTTAGATTAATCTTCAAAAATTTTTTAATTATATATTCAAAATAATGTAACAACCACATTTATAACTTATCAAAAAAACCTAATATAAACTCAGGAGGTAAGAACTTATTGTTCTAATAGATTAGAACTAATTAATCATTAGTATAATATAATTACTTTTAGACACCCGAAGATGGCAAATTTTATTGAATGATAATTGAATATATAATGTTTTGGCAATTAATAAAATATTATTGTGGGAAGACTGTGTGGTATACTTTATTCAATTAACAAACATACCCCGCTATGAGGAATAATTTACAAAGGTTGTATAACGAAGTTTAATTAGTATAAATACGAGTACTAATATTTAAAAATTATTGTAATGAATAATCTCGGTGAACTAACCGCACATGTTCTATGTATAAAACGTATTGGTTTTCATTGTAGGCTAATGTAAATCCAAAATGTACAACTGATTGTGAAATAGCTGACCCTTTGGGTGAGACAATTAACAGCAGTTGTCATGATGAGAACATCAACAGTATACCAAGTGAAGGTGCTAATAATAACCGATCCTTCTAGTGCAGTAAGGGAAGATCAAAGCCAACCTCTTGATGCTAATACAGAAGAAATTAAAAATCGATCCGCCAAAGAAATAGTCTTAGAGGGTAAAAGAGTAGTAGATATCCAATATTTCTTGAATTCTTTGAAATCTATTGGAAACCATGCACCCTGGATGGAATGCAGTTTGAACAACATGGAAATCACTGGAGAAAATCGCAATGGGTTAAATTCTCAACTCACATTTAAATGCAATATGTTGAATTTGATCCAACAGGTTTCCACTATTCCTGATCCAGAATTTATTAACGATAGCATTGTAGTAGGAGCTATGAGTGTTGGATCTGGTTATACTCATTTAAAACAAATTATGTCCGCTATAAACGTACCAATTTTTGCCCAAAGTACCTATGACAAAATTTACAATAAGGTCTGTGATGCATGGGAAGAAACGGCAATGGAAGAAATGTTCAAAGCCGCCGAAGAAGAAAAACTGTTAGCTGTTGCTGCTGGAGATGTTTCTGAAGATGGAGTTCCTCTTATAACGGTTGTTTGCGATGGACTTTGGGCAAAAAGATTGTATCGATGCAATTTTTCATCACTTAGTGGTGCTGCTGCTATTGTAGGTTACCGCACAAAAAAGGTTCTGTATCTAGCGGTTAGAAATAAATTTTGCATAATTTGTAAAAAAGCGGAAAATTCAGAAATGGAGCCCAACCCTCATGCGTGTTACAAAAATTGGGACTTTTCGGCTAGCGCTATGGAGGCTGATATTATATGTGAAGGGTTTAGAAATAGCTATGGGATGTATGGGCTAATTTATAATAAAATGATCGGAGATGCTAGTTGCTACAAGAAAATTTTGCAATCTAACCCTTACCAGAACTTCAACATGTCCGTTGAAAAGATTGAGTGCAGAAACCATCTATTGAGCAATTACATCAAAAAGATTGTTGATCTAGCTGCAGACGCTGAAGCTGGTCCACTAATTCTTCGAAAAGAAATAAAAGTAAGTTTTACTTATCTGTTCTTTTGATCTCTATTAAACATTTATGTTTCTATTGAAATTTTTGTTTGTTTTAGAAAAACAAAATGCGATTTAGATGGGCTATAACGGAAGCAATTAAATATCGGAAAAGCGAAGAGAGAACATTGAGCGAGAAGGTCCTAGTCACATGTTTGGGGAGCACAAAAATTGCTCGTCATATTTTTGTAAAGATGTTAACACTACTACTAGTTCTACACTGTCTGATATTAAACTTACTTGTAAGGTTCTTCAATGTCATTGATTCATTTTATTTTTACATATTGTATATTTTTTTTATTTTAGCACTGTATGATAAATTGATGAGTTATGTAAGACTCATAGCCCATCATGCTAATAGTTTAATTTTTGATGTAGACAATAACTGTGTTGAACAATTCAACAGCATATTGGCTAAGCATACAGGTGGAAAAAGGATTAATTATTCTATGAGAAGATCTTTTGTCGGCAGAAGTTTCGCTTCCGTTGTCTCATACAATACTAAAACGCCATTTCATGCCATACGAAACAAAATTGGAAGCAAGAATGACCAAAACAAATTGGGGTACTTTACACAAAAGTATGAAGAAAAGAATACTACTTAAACGACGACTTCGCAAAAAAACCAACATCAAGAAATTTAAGAATAATTCTGAAAAACTGAAGCTGAAAAACAACTAATTTCATTATACTGTCTGTCGTCGAATGCAACACACAAGTTATAGCCGTTAGAGAAAACTGTGTTTAGTTATTAGGAAACAGTTTATCGTCTTTCGAGGACTCGCAGAAAAGACCACTTTGGGCTTGTGTTTACAAAAGCATGGAATCAGTGTAAGACACCATCAAATAGTGAGAATTGTTTTAAAGAAACGGAAATTTTTCTATTTAAACTTTACGCAATCCTAGAAATTGAATTTGTCCCATCAGAGCTTACTTGGAAAGAGTTGCTTCAAGAACCAAAAGGAAATGATGACTATGAATCTGAGGATGGCCTACCTCTAATATATGTAATGAAGAAAAGAGATGTAAAGTCTAAGCAACACTAAAACCCGTTCATAACTAGAAGATTCTACACCTGAAAGTCTGAAACGAAGCTGAGAGCCACAGCTTCCAAAATATCAAGCTCCTAAGTGACACCATTGTGAGTCCACTTAAGAAAGCCAACAAACAGAAATCGTTTGCGAAGATTATAAAACCTGCTATTCACGTAGAAGAAAACAAAGTCAAAACTCCTAGAATAAAAGCCATAAACTACAAGGTAGAACCTCTGAAAAAAAAAGGTTTTTCTAAATCTTCACAACAACAACAAAACGTTCAGGGTGCAGAAGACATCCAGTATGGCACGCAAAGTGAAGACTTAGGAAATCTTGTGTATCCTGACTGCCCATAAAGTGTTCAGTTTCACAAAATTTCTATAGGCCGTATTAATGCCCAGAACGTTTACGTGGACTATATTTTAGTGATGGTCTTAAGTGCAGCCCGTTTGCACAATATTGTTCATTTCTTCCATCTGTCTAAAATTATCAAACTTTGTGTTTAGCTCTATTTCATGTATCTTTTTGTTATTTATAAATTTCCTCAGAAAAGATACATAACTAAGAAGTGAAAACTAGCCATATTACCTCAATCTAATGCTACCATAAATAAGATCTTAACAAACCTGAAAGACTTCTAGGAAGTTTTTCTCTATATAAATGTGCTGCAATCTTATATTTAACTGTATAAACTGTTGTATTGCAACAAGACGTTGAAGAAAGTTTCCTAAATAAGGACCTACAGCTTACAGCTCGATCTCTACACCTACGGTAGATGAGGATGCGGATAAGTAGTAGTAAGCTTACAGCTCAGAAAGAAAATGTATAAACAAATTATTGACATCCCAATTCAGCTACTAATCAATATAGTGTTTTGAACCAATTCTGGATGTACAGGGTGTTTCGGAAGAAAAGGGAAATATTTGGAGGAAGTATGCAGGAGGTCAAAATAAGAAAAATAATAAATACTTGTAGCGTACTTTTGAAATATAATGAACAATTTTCAATAACAAAATTAAATGTGGAAATTTGCTGTAATCGTTGAGAATAAGCCTTAAACATGTGGGTTTATTTTTTTTTATTTTGACCTGATGAATACATCCTCCAAATATTTCCTTTTCTTCTCGAACCCGCTATGGTTGACAATTCCACAAGCAAGTGGTCAATAGGTATGCATACTCATTGAAGTGCAGTTCAAGATATACTTGACAACTACTTGGGGAAATGATATTTTTCTTTTAAATATGAATCGGGAGGTATGGGGAAAGCAACTCATTGTGAGCATTAGCTTTTACTCTCTATTTCGTAATTTATGTAAAGCACCGGCACAAGCTAGGACTACGCTATTGTTACCAAAGATTGGTGCGTGAACACTACTTTGAAGTATTCCAATATCTACTGTATTGAGAAGAGATCTGTGTGTTCAGTTTCAAATTTTACCAGCAAGTATCTAAAATGCAGGTAGAACTTTAGGATAAGGTGGTACTTTAGGAAGAGGAAATAACTTTAGTGTACCATACGTTATGAGATGCTTGGTTATATAGTGTATAAAAGTGCTGCAGGACACTATTGCTTGTTTTTCGAAAGGTTGGTTTATCTTTTGGAGGCCCCAATGAATCTGCTTTATTACGGAGTGCATTTACGTGAAATCAAACCAATGATTGGATATTAAGTTATTGACCTCAACTAAGCCAGTGTAACTAATGAAACCTTTCCTCAATATACAATAGTTAAGGGGCTTAATAGCTAATACGATTTTAGTTTGTTAGGTTTCCTTGACATTAAGATGAAGATAATTTGTGTCACTTTCCATTCAAGTGGGAACTACTTTATGAGCATGACAACATTGATTAGTTCATAAGCTAGTGATTTCTTGAAATCTAGGCTACTACAATTATAAACTTTGGTGATCTAGTAAAAATTCTTGGAATTAGTCTAAAATGAACCTTATAGTCTGTAAGCTTTTATACAATCTCTTTCTTACATATAGTTTCCAGGTGACTTTGAAGCACTCAAAATATTTATCGACAAATATAAAAGACAAACGTTAAGAAAGCTTTACGAATAATGTACTGAAGAAGACTAATTATCTAATAAATGGTGTCATTGCCAAAACTTCTGAATTGTACATTGTTCTCATTTTGGAAATAAATTAAAAGAGGATGAGCAAAATGGGTCCATTCTCTGGTACTCATGGACTTATATCTTGGTGGCACCTTTGAATAGTATAAAATTAAGATAAGCAAGAAAAGAACTTTTTATTTAGATTCTCTGCGATTGTAGCTTTTTACTGTTTCTACTTCCAAGCCGTCTAGCAAAAGCGCAAAAGAGCAAGTGCTCATAAAATATCGGTTTCAATCTAAAGATTAAAGTCATGTTTGACAACAGCGTAATCGATTCTAGCAGCAATAATATGAAACGATGTTTAGATCAGGAGTTCAAGATTGAACAGAAAGAATTTC
Organism: Ignelater luminosus; assembly: GCA_011009095.1. Lineage (NCBI taxonomy): Eukaryota > Metazoa > Arthropoda > Insecta > Coleoptera > Elateridae > Ignelater > Ignelater luminosus. Next base: position 82,547 of record VTPC01089840.1, on the reverse strand, counting down.
ATCTAGGTACTTCATCAACAAAATGATGCACATGAAAACCACAATGCTAGAAGCTTTTAATTCAGATGCATCGATTAACTCATTTTAGAATTTGCCATATTTAGAGTATAGAAGAGTTCACATAAGAAAAAGATACCTTGGGACCTTTTAATTAATACTTTCTTCATTTGTAAAATAAAGCCCAAAATCCTACAAGTAATGGTAACCTGTGTGTCTTATATATATTCCAGCGCTACAGGCCATCCAGGCCCTTGGCTTCTATGCTCTTGACTACTTGTTTCCACTTCTTATTCTTTGCTCTTTCTCGCCAGTCTTCTACACCTATCTCCTTCATATCTTTCTTCACCGTTCTAGCCATTTCTTTCTTGGGCAACCTCTTCTCTTCTTCCGCCCTTTCCTTCCGTATAACACCTTTTTAACCCCTCTTCTTTCTGGCTTTCGAACGATGTGTCCTAGCCACCTAACCCTTTATGCCCGGATTTTTTGTAACCTGTCTGTCCTACTGACTGGAAAGGTGGATTACTCTCATTCAGTTAATGTTGAAACTGTTTCTGATTCTCAATTTCTTTTTTGAATTGCCCTGAATGGTAACACCTTAGTAGGAAGCTATTAAGAATTTTAGCCCCTTACCTTTGTAGCAATATTCTTTTCCTCATCAGTTTGGAATTGGTTTAGTTTTTATATCTACGCACATAAAAGATTATACTAAAAACACTTTGATTTATAGAAACTGGTCTTCAAGAAAAATTTAATAATAAAATTAGAAATGCCAAAATTTGTTGAGAAACGGATATAACAACTTGAGTTTAAACTAACTCATAAAATCTACACTCTTTTACGAGCAAGGGTATTGATATAAGCAGTGTATTATTTAACGAGCGTGTAATCGCTATTATTTTAGACGAGGGTGAAAGTATAAAATAATCCATTAGATGCGAGACAAATGCGATGGTTTATCCACGACTATTAAAAAAAAGCAAATTGAAAGCTGTAAAATAATTGACTCAATCGTGGATAAAAATATTTGCTCGTTACCAAATGATTGATGGGCGGCAAGCTGCACATTTACTGAGCTAACAGTTCAAACTAAAGAAGGAATTTGTATGATATCTGTTGTAAGTGCTCTCAATTAAAACAAAACAGGCAAAAAACATAAAACACAGCATTATGAAAACATTTCTGTATCTCAAAGATTAGAAATTTCTTATGATATGTACAGCTGTATTTTTTGTTATTTTTCAAAACATGTTGCTAAATTATGACACATGCCATGGGCTGATAAGTTTCCGGAATCGGATACTAGATGACACGGTATACAAAAATTAATCTTATGGTTGGTTAATATATTTCCTCAAACTTCAGCTGTTAAGGTTTCATGACATTTTGACTACTGCTTTGTTAGCTACAGTTGTTTAAGCGAGGCTACTTTTGCTTTGTGAAAAAAAATGGAAAAAAAACGAAATTCGTGCAGTAATCAAGTACAGTATTTGAAAGGCTTAAAACTTCAAGAAATCATCGATGATTTTAATAAAACTTTGGAGACATCTGCTCTGTCGAAAACAACCGTATGCGATTGATATAACGAATTTAAACGTGGTCGTACCACCACTAAAGATGCTGAACGTTCGGGACGTCTACATAGTTATGGATGACCGCAAATTGAAACTAAATCAGACAGCTGAGGCCATGGGCATGTCAAAAAAACTGACGGGCAATATTTTGTATAAACATTTGCAAATGAGAAAGCTGTGTGAATGACGGATGCCCCTCGCATAATCACAATCGACCAAAAACAACATCGTGTTGATGATTCCAAGGCCAATGTTTAAGCATAACCAAAAAGAGTTTTTGCGTAGATTTATAACGATGGATCCACTACTACATACCAGCATGCAAAAGACAGTCAGCTAAGTGGCTGAAACGTGATAAAAGCAGCCCACAACGAGCAAAGACGCAATAGTCGGTTGGAAAGGCTCTTGCTAGGATTTTTGGGATACGCATGGTATCATTTTCGTTGATTATCTCAAAACAGAAAGAATCATAACAGACGAATACTATGCATCATTATTGGGCAGGTTGAACAAGGAAATCAAGAAAAATAGGTGTTACTTAGCAAAACTGAAAGTTCTCTTTTACCAAGACAATACACCAGCACACACTTCAATGAAGTAACGGTACGAATTGCTTTCTCCACATCTAGCTCCGAGCGATTGTTTTTTGTTTCTTAACTTGAATAAATGTATCGCTTTAAAAGGAAACTATGTCGTAAAATAAAATGAATTTTCGCTACAAAATAATTTTTTCAGTTCCATTTCAGAAACTTGTCATCCCATATACTCTCAGTGCACTCTAGAGCAGTGAGCTGAATACTAGGTTAGAAAAACCATTTCAGTAGAAGGTAGGCATACAATAATTTAGCAAAAATCCAAGTAAAAGGATAAAAATAGAAAAGCTTGAAAAATGAATTTTGGGATACATCCACAAGTTGTAACTGATTACGTCATATTTAGTTCCTGACACCAAGGCAAGACTATTATCTTCAGTCACTTACATTAGACTGTGTTTAAGTTGACCACATATAGCAACAGTAAAAACTACCAAATGCAATTGCGAGTCTCACCACCAGCACCTAACAAACTTGATAGTCTGTTGACGTCAATTAAAAAAAAATGGAGAAAGTAACTGTAACCTTGACGATATTCTGTTTTTCGGTCAATGCACTATATTTAGTTAACTAGAATCAAGAACTATTGTGATAAGCATAAAACGGGATTCTTAGGTCTCCACAGGCGTTAAACTCAAAAAATAATTAAGGAGTGCTTGCACCCTAGCGCAATGAAAGTAAGTAATAAATTAATGTTCCCAAAGAAAAAATTAAAGTTTGATATAATTAACAAGAAGATAGATCTCTTTGGTGTTCCATCGAAGGTGGCATCCACCAGCTGTGCTCCGGAAGCTCACAAACATAGGCGGTGCAAGTGCACCTACCTTAAGGTAGATACTCTTGAAACAAAAGCCAACAAAGCTTTTCACGATTAGACAAATAAAAAGGAAATGTTGATAAGAAATTAACCAAAAATAAGTATCAGGAATTTATCGTTTCAAAATTCTTGCTCAAATAATACTAACTAATTAGAAAAAGCAATGGCATGACTGTCAAAAGAAATTAAAACTGTTATGGCATCAATGCAAAAGCTAAGCTGTTAATTGAAATGATTTATAACAATGCAACCTCCCTTACAGTTACTAATCAGGAGAAAGTCCTGCATTTTTGATAAGGGAAAATCAATTTACGATAAACCTCCACACATGCAAAGCGCCCGCTAAAATAAAAAAACTACGAACATACATCCAAAGCAATGCGTAGTGTAGCTTGGATTTCTACTTAATAGTACAAACCTTAAGAACGCGTCCAACCTCCAACTTTAGCAAGGGTGGAGAAGAAGAATTCCCAATGGTCGCTTACAGGTCAATCTAGAACCTATAGGATGAATCTTAGATCAAAGGAACGACTGTGCCTAGAAATATATTTAGGTACTTTTTCTTATTTCTTAGAGTGAATATTCCTCTGTGAACAAGGTATCTACAGACAATGAACAAGATACCAGTACAAAACAAACCTACTAGATTAAAGACTACGTTACTGTAAATCAAGCAGGATATGGTAAGGTGCGACTAAGTTATAAGTGAAAGGCTCATAGCAGCCTCAAAATTTTCTATAAATGTTCACCGGTTAAGAAGATGTGCATCTGTCAAAATAAGATATCTGCTACATCTATTTCTGTAAATTAAATATTTTTAAATTATTTTGACATAATGCACTAACTAATGGAATATTACATACATGTATAAAAGATTCCAGCATTTCATTTCCTTATACTTTAGGTTTAGTGTCAATAGGCTTCGACTGTTTCAGACAGAGAGACGTAAATTAAAAAATCGTTTACTGGGAAAGTATCCGACTTAAACTAATTAGAAGTAGGTATATTTGCAACAAAATTAAAAATAAAGACGGTGGGCCAATGTTGATCACACGTTTTGACTCAAATTCTTTTGCTTTGCTTCAGTCACGGTCGTCCTTTCATACCCCATATGTTGTTATACACATTTCAGTATTACAAGATTGTACATTAAGAAAAAATAAATCTTAAAAAATTATTAGTAAAAAAAGAGATAGAAAAAGATTTATTATAACAAAGCAAATACAAGAAAGAAAATTCCAATGATACAAATCGCATTAATAAAAAACGAAAGAAATCGTGTACACTAGGATTTAGCTGCTACCGCATTACGTAAAGATCTAGAGTATTTTACAGGAATGGAAACTTAGTTATAAACAAAAAATCAAATAAAAGTTGAATTAAGATTATGGAAAACTCTCTTTTAGTATTTAAAGTTGAGGTTATTTTAAAATATTCGAATTCGTTTTAAACTTAAACCCTTTACAAAGAACACTTTGATCTTTTTTCCCTTATTATATAAATTTTCTTAAACCCTCGTTCCTTTCATATTTGAAAGTGGATTTCAACTTTTTAAGTGACAAAATTTTTCTAAAAAAAGATTTCTCCGTGGTCTACAAGAAATTAATTTAAAATGATCAAGCAACTTTTAATGTATAAACTAATTAAAAAGGTATTCATGTAGAGCAGTACGATTATTAAGAAAAATTCTGCAGTTAAGCGGCGCGGCGCGGTAAGATTGTGGTCATTGACATCTAATGAAATCCCATTTGATAAAAGTAAATCATTTAAGATTTAAATTAAAGTTAGATGAATGTATTAGAGTTAAGTTCTTCCTGCTTGCAATTAGTACTGAGAATGCAATTTTAATCTCGACTTAAAGATACCTGGATAAAATTTATTTATAAATAAATATAAAGAGCAAGGAATATAAATTTATCCTCAAGGTTTCTTTATAACATTGTATCTGTGCAAGCAGTTAGATTGAATGGCTGCTCAGGGAAATGAAAAACTATTATGAATATTACAAAATCTTCGCTGAGCAAAGTTTGTATATGGTAATTTCTTTGGTGCATTATGTGACGGGGCGAGCGCCCGTCTTGAATGCTATCTGCCGGATCGCGATTCTTAGCTGCCCGAAGCAATAGTGGTTTGCACTCGTCAAATGCGCTACTTCTCTTATTAATAATGAGAAAGCCGCTTTCGACCTACTTCTGCTCTGTTACTTGAAATGCACTTTAATTAAAATGCATGACACTTTTGTCTTCTTTTCTAATACAGATAATATGTACGGAAACTTTCAAAATTCACTTTTAATTAGTTTTGCTGTTTAACATGCTGTAATTACTTCCCAAAAGTAATACCCAAGTTTATAAGATACCCGTAAGTTTATAAAATGGAATTTGTAGTTGTAATGGAATTAGATATTTCTCTTCTCTTAGTTATATGTTATTTTCTTCTACGTTTCTACATCAGTTTTCTTGTTATATTGTAAACAAACTACACAAACTTAAATTACATTAGACAACAACAGAACAAGAAAAGAATAAAGCTTGCACGAGGAATTTAGATTAATTATGTACTAGTAAACAGAACAAAGTTTCTAACAACTAAGGGTTATCTTCAAAATTCATTTTCATTCTCGACCCAAACAAACCTAACTATTTGTGACTATGGAGATCACCTTCCAAAACAACTGGCACAAAAGCATCTATCTACTGAATTATCACTTTATTCAGTATTACGACTTTATTGTGTACCTATTTACAAGTATATTCTGGGTCTCCATCTTGCATGAAACCACTGGTAATTAGTTGCCTCGTTTTATTTGCGCCTGCATGAGTTTGGTGAATAATAATATTAATTGAGTTTTGCATACCGTAAAAACAACTAATTATTCTTCAATTCTTCACTAAAGCAATGTCTTCACTTCATTGTTTACATTTCTGAATAGCTCCATAATAACTAGCACACTACTGAGTGCTATATGATTTTGTAACGTAACAAGAAATATTTACCTGATTAGCTAGCACTAAGTCGGCAGCTGCTGGGCATGAATAATAAAACAATAAAATTAGAAATCTTTATTAAAATCTTGACTAAGTTAATATCTTCCCGCAATTCAACATAAAACTGTCTCAATATACAAAAGGAAATCAGTTCGTAGTCTACTTGATATAACTAAGGCCTAAGATATTTTAAAAGCAATACAAGAAATTATGAATTAGTAAATAAAAAAAAAGTGATTCAATCCAAAAGCGGTTTCTTATATTTATGCATTTAAGTATTTTATAAACTCTGTAATAAACAGCATACGTCATTAAGGTTAGCTAAGGTAAAAAAAATAACTGTCTTTCCACCAAGTTTCTGGATAAAACGAATAAAGAAATCTAGTTTTTTGAGACATCTTATGTGGCACATTTAACAATCTTTTTACTTTACAATTTTCCATTAAGCAAAATTTCTCAACAAAATTTTAAAGTTATTTGAAGCTCACTATGAAAGGAAGTAGAAATCCTGTTACTTGTGTCTTCTTATCCTCATTTTAACAAAAAACTTCTTGGACAACCTCGCTTGACCACTGCAACTATGTCCTCAACTTGAGGACAGTTAAACTTGTGTTTTTCTGCGAAGAAAGGCGACGTCATCATGGTTTCATACTTTTACGACGAGAGAGCCATCTGCAGAAGGATTTTCCGCCTGGAGAGCTTCTTCCCCTCGGACGAAGTCTGCGACAACCTGGAATTCCTCCTGTAGATGCACGCCTCAAATTCATGAGGGGTCCCTATGTGAACAGGGCGGTTGAACAAAACAGAGAGCACGTTCTCGATATCCTCAGAACCCCGGCTTCGGCCGCCCGCAGAAAACACAAAAGGAAACCCAAACATCTGCCCTCTATCATGATGAGACGTGCCGAGAACCTCTTCTTCGAGTTGATGGACATACGGACCCACCACTACTGCATACAAACGCGCTGAGTCAGCCCTCCTTCTCCTCCATTACAACACCGAAAAACCGCCGTTCCACCGCCCCACCACCTATACTGCAGCTGCTGCTACACTCACACAAATACACATACACACAAATTACAGGACGAGCACGAGCTGAACCGGATTCTAAGTCGCTAACTCCACACAATCTCCCTTTTTTTTTCAAAGAGGCTGAAGAAGCTCCATGAGGAGCTTATAACGGCCTCCCGCCTTTGGCAAGGAAATAACTTGTTTGACTTGACTTGACTGACTTTTACGATTTTCTCCATGTAGTAAATAGCATTCTTTGTCGTGACGAATTGAACAATTACATACAAAGTTATTTACACCCTTTGAGCCAGCTTCTTGAGAACTATGATGGTCAGGCTTTTCGTAAGACTGATGACATCATTCACAGTCTGTCTCCTTCTGTTAATGAATCCTCAAAGATGAACTTTAAATTTCTTGTCCTCTAAAACAATGACATGTCTGTTAGGAATAATAATTTTAGGCAAAATTACGTTTCAGTGTTGCAGGCTTTATCACGGGCCAGATGCCTGGTGTTAGTGCCTATCCTTATGTCCAGGCTAAGACGTCGACAGAATCCCTGATTCGAGAAATCATAGGAGCAAGTTTGGAAGTTTCACCTGCAATGAAATAATTTGAGGAAAGGACGTTTAGATTCTGGCATCAATCATACAGAATTAATTGAAATCTCTCAAATTTCGTCGGCAAATTTCATATTATAACTTGAAATCGAATAAACTGATTTATTAGAAGATTGCAATTTTTGTTATTCCCTTTTTAAAAATATATTGTAAATGGTTAGGATGTTATTTGAGACATTGAGGTTAGTTGATACACGCAGCAATATCAGGTGTGAAGGTAATACTGTATGTTAGTGTTCATCGTTTATTAAAGTTAACTCGCTTTTTCTCATTTTGGTTTGAGGCATTTCAAGTCTTTAATTGTAATGACTTTGACTTAGCAAAGATGAATAGATTGTGATACTAGACAAAGTAAAATGGGAAAATAGAATGCTTCACCAGAATTTTGCTTAGCTGAAGATGTTGCATCTTCCAGTAGGCAACGACGAGATTTTCTCTGGTTTGAAGAAATCTGCGACCTTCGGGTGGACATCGAAACTTCTGCGCCACTTAGAACGGCGAAAATTATTGTCTAAGTTTAGCTTACAATAATTTTTGAATTAACCAAATCAAGTTATTAAATGAATGGGAATTATACAAGCGGTATTTGAAGGAAAGAAAATAGATGAATTGTCCTTAGGCAGAATGGTCTTAAATCAAAGATTCTGGATATTTTCAGAAGATCTTCACAACTGTAAGATAGCCAGGAAGAATCTTAAACAGGGCTTTGGTAATATTTGTTTCTGATGAGTGAACTTCTTAAAAAGGAATCAAATCATTATCTCTTTATGTTCATTAAATTACCTCTTTGTTAACAACTTCTGGTAATGCAACAAATTAAACTGTACATATAGCGTGCATGTGTACCAGAACTCTTTTAACTGTCTAAAGAGCCCTAGAAGGTATAAGATCACAAAATTACTAAGGAAGCAAACTCCCAAGTTCTTCCAGACGTAAGTAACATAAATATATGTAGTAGATAGAATCTACCGTCTGATTACTTATAAATTGCAAATTGATTGAAGCAAATATGGCTTACTAGAGCAAATTATTGTCGATCAATAAAAAGAATCTTCTATAAGACCAAAACGGCTAGTCCAAACGATTGGTTTAACGTTTTAATTCAGATTTTCTCAGAAACAAGAATTTGCAAGCCGGTGATCCGTGTCTACAACAACTCATGAACTTAAAAAGTAACTTCTAAACAAGTCTGATTTGATTCCAACAATCTGGACTGTTTTTGAAAAGAAAATGGGGCTACGTATTAGAAGATATTTTCTTCGACTTTACCAACATGATCAGCACATTATTGGAAAAAGCAGAAGCGCTTTTAAGACTTGAGGTTAGATAGTTTAAGCTCAGTTCCAAAGCTTTCTTAACGTACAGTTTTCTCAAGAAACAAATGAAACGACTCTTCATGACAGGATAAATAAGACTCTGTAAGGTACTAATGGTTTAATAAATAAAAATAAACATTGAAAAACGAAAATTGAAAAGTGAATACAGTTATCTGTGTTAATCGTCTAGATAACAAGTGTCTCAGCGGCTAATTAAGCAGTAGCAAGTCATGCTTATTAAGCACTAAGGTGATAACAAAAACTAAAAGTCAGAAAGTCTCGTATCTCTTACCCATAGGATTGTAGAATAACTCAAAAACTAAACTCTTAAATTGGATTCCTTGCGCTTCACACCTAATTCCAATAGCACTCAAGCAGGAGAACGTTTTTTCAGGATCCCTTCAAGCCTCTGCTTGTCAGCAGTTAGGAAAGACATTTAAACTAGTATGGTGTACAATCTCATTTTCACCCACAAGATTTATTTGCTTCACTATAAATTGCGTTCTTATCTGTTTTGTGCTAACTGTGTCCTAGGCTAGGGAAAGGTGAGAAGGTTTCTTCTAGTTTTTGTCAGTTTTTCACGTTTTTCATGTTTCTTACCCACATACTATTTTCTCTTATTTGTATTAATGTTAAAGATTTAAATTCAAAACTGACAGAGAATTAAGAATTTGTAACATCTCTCTATCTTTTTATCCTTGTTTCAGAACCATAGAACTCTCTACCTTTTCCAATTATCAACAACATGCATCACATCAAAAGAGAGTTCAAAGTCTGTAATAGTGATTGAGGGCTGGTGTTAGAAGCAAACAAAGCAGTAATTCAATTACACCTGTAACAGAGCTAATTGCGCAATGTTATTTCTACTTGTCCAGTATACATCCTAAAAATGTTATTTATTATATCTCATGCAGCTTGAGTTTGCGGCATAAAATGTACCTATAGAGTAATTTAAAAGGTTTTACAACTGATGGATGTTCTCCTATTTAGTAAACTAAAGCAAACTACACACGATTTAAAAAATATATAAAAATGAAATTCTTTAGATTTCTTAGAGTAAACTTTTTATTTGTATTCTACTTGTATCAACAATCTCGTATTGTAGAGTAAGTTTTCAATGTTATTGTAGAAGTGCAGCATCCGATGGAGAGCTTATGAATTCGCATCTTTTAAAATTATTTTTATTTTGTTACAGTACAGTACTGCTCGAATGTGCACAAGGAAAACTTTTAAAAAATAAGAAACTCGAAAGTGCATTCATTGTATACGTTAGGAGGGTGTTCCGTATCCGAGAACAGTAAAGAAACCGTCGATAGAGTTAGCAGAAAATGTCAACAACTCGTCGTAAAATCCAGGACTTATTGTTAGCACTGAGTGTTATCATATTCTTGAATACAAATTCACCGCTGAAATTTACGACTTTATTCCGCTATCATAATATTTTGCACATAAATATACGGAAAACGGAGATAAAGCGATTTATATTTATGTCATCTTAAAATTTTACCGCGTTTGCGTTTATAAAAGCAACTTTTAATATAAAAATTTAAGAATGGTGAAGGTTTGTGAGAAAGCAACAAAATTCACACCGATGGTATAGTAGAAATAAAATAAAAGGACAGCGCGGAATAAAGAAACATTTAAACACATTAAAACGATAAATGATGGTGAAAAAGTAAGTACATAGCCAGTTAAACGGGTATCAAATGGATGACGTTTTCTAAAGCGATTCAGCAGTCGCAGGCTATTAGTTATGAATCGGACTTCGTCTGCTAACACACATTGTTTATTGCAGTCCCATTAATCATTGCATATAGAAGTTCATCCTGACTCGGGAATACCTACTATACTTCATTCATATCTTCTATTACATATGGGAAGATAGTAAGAGCTTCTTGTAATACCGCGCTTAACTGAAATGAAGAGAATTTCAATATTTAAGTAGAAAATAGATTTCTTCCTAATGGAAAATAATTTACCAATTTCCAATAAAATGAAAAACAGCTCATTAATGTAAATTCTTAATCATACATTTATGATAATGAGATTTCTAATAAATTGCACGAGATCGTACAGACTATACCAATTCCCCTGGGGTAAATTCCACCATTTATTGCATTCCCGCAAATGCAACTGAAATGCATATATGCATAATTTATGATAACAAAATGATGAATGCTGTGCCGTTTAACATAGATTTTATGCTAACTTAATTATGTCCCATACTTTGTTTTATTAATTACAGTGGAAAGAAATCGAGATTTCCAGTATGTTTTAATTCCCTTCATAAATAAATCAACTTGACGTTCAAGATCTATGGAACAAGTTCTAAAGAATAATTTCCAAGCCGTATACAATTTTGCAATTTTGAAGGAAACCTTTTATGAGCCTTGATAAATAATGCAATAATTGTATTTTATATCCATCGCTTGTTTAGGATTCAGTTGTCATATTGTCTAGATTGAAGTTGCACTCGAGAAAAATATTCACTCAATACTATAACAAAAAATTATGAGTTATGAAAGCTGAATTACCATTAGATCTAAAAAGAAGGAAAAAGTTGACTTCTAACAAAGAATACGAAGAGAGATTGCAATTTGTTTGATATAAATTCAGATAGATTGACTTGGGAATTCTAAAAAGCGGATACAACTAAAATAAACTGCAGTGGAAATACTGCTGCGCGGAATCAATTATAAAAGCCGATTGATTTTGTCTTTGTTTTAAACTGAAACATTCTAATAGGATTATTGCGGTCTGCTTTGGTTTTTAGCCATGGAACTCGTAATCGCATTCGGTTATTTAAAATATTTATTTGCTTTAAAATAGAACGTTCCAGCAAACGACGCAACAGACTTTCGCGATTTATTGTGCTTTCTGAGAAACGACATTCGTCAGCAATTTGATTTTTAAACTTTTAAAGATTGTCATGCACTGGTAGCATAACAGTATGTAGTCGCATCTATCTAAGAAAGAACTAAATGACAGTAGCATAATGGCATTGCAGTCTGTTCATAGAAGAAACATAACAATGAATTATGAAATTATTTGTTTAGTAATAAAAAGTCATAGCTAACTTTACTGTTTTTTTTTTGTTAAGTGTTAAATGTGAATCTAATGAGTTTATTACTCGATTTTTAGATTGCTAGGAAGTTATGGAATTCTTGATCCTAGTATGCCCAATATTGCAATATTTACAACTTTATATTCAGTCGATAATCGAACTGTTATTACTTTTTGCAAATCAAATTAAAAATCAGCAAAGACCAAGAAAAAAGTTAAATCACTTTGATCTTACATAAAATAGATTCTTTGCTGTTACGTTATTGACTTAATCTACCACCGTCATTAAATTATTCTATCCATAGCTAAAGGAAAAATGTATTCTTGTTACGGTCAGGGATTACCAATAAGAAGTCAAAGTTAAGTCAGGCAAGTATCATCAAATCAAGTCAGAACACTGAAGTTGAATTTATTAGAGTGCGCAGGCTCAACGAGTTTTTAGTTTCTTTAATCAAAGCACGATGCACAACTGTAAGACGAAGTGCAAAAGGCTAGGTCAGAAAAGGTAAAATCAAAAGATTGAAATTTGAAATAATTAACCATGAAATGAAAAATGGCAATTTTCAATCATTCAATTACTGAAGTGAAACAAGCTGTGCAAGATTTCATTATTACCAAGAGTAATTCTGTGCATACCTGGTCAAATAGGCTTTCACTTTGGTTCTATTCTACTCAATTTGCCTTGACTCATCTGATCAGGACATACCTTTAGCGTAATTTACTAAATTGTGAAAAGTTGAACTGAAGAAGGACAAACTACCGACGTGTTCAAGTAAGTTTTACAAGACTATACGAATAATGCATGATTCGAGGCTCTGCAAATTATGAAAACAACAAAGCAAAGCACATAAATCACAACGAATTAAATAGAAACAAGCTACAACCAGCCGAATCAGTTAGGTTAGCCCATAAAATTTCAGGTCATTAAAAACCGCCTTTAATTCTTCAGTTTATGAATCCGTAAAATGAAGGAATTGAGGAATTATTAGTTTTCAGATTGTTTCATATAATATGAGGTCGTGTAGGCAACTTTTAAAAATGCTGTACTAAGTGATATAAAGCCATAAAATGCATACAAGATGAAAGTAAACCTCTAAAGCCATGTAACTCATTTGTAATCTAAAGGGTGTTTTAAGAATGAGTGCAAATATTCGGCAGCCGCATTCCTCGAGAAGAATTAAGCTTGTTTTTTTGTCAGATAACTCTTTTTTCCGTAAAGTCCATCGTTTTCGAGATGCAGGATGTCAAAATCTCTTGTTTCAATTTTGACATCCTGTACATCGAAAACGGTGCCGTTTTAGGGAAAAAAGTTATATGATAAGAATTGTTTTAACTTCTGCCAAGGAATGCGATACAAATAATTACATCATGTTTTTGAGATGACATATGACCTTACCATAGTGTGTCGAACGTATAGATTTTGAAGAAACCGATTTTACTAAAAAACAACGCGATCTAAGAAAGAAACGCAAGATTAACTTTTTCTTCCAAATCGATTACTGCTTCCGAAAATTAAAGGGGGCTGGCCCACCCCCAGTTCCCCGCCTCTAATACGGATATAAAATGAAAACTTATGTAAAATAGCAGCACCTTAAAATAACAAACATGTAGAATATATTAAGAATTTCAAATGAAACTTTGACACCCCGTATCTAGAAAACGGCGCAGTTTAGGAAAAGATCTATATGACAGAAAAGTCTTAATTTTTGTCTGTAACTGATTTTATGATGCAGTATAGAATAATATATGTATAACAAATTAAGACGAAAATTACACAAGGCTCTAAAGCACGCAAGAAATACTTTTTTGAACATTAAATTTCATCTCTCAAAAGATGATAATAATACAATATGGAAAGCTACAAAAAAGTTCAAAAGACCTCAACTATCAATACGACCAATACGGAAAATGAACCAAAGCTGGGCAAAAACCAATGGTGAAAAGGCAACAGCATTTGCAGAATATCTTGAACGGGTATTTACATCACACCCTGACATAAATCCTAGCGACCATGAAATCGAATCGTTTTTAGAAACTGCATGCCAAATGTCTTTACCAAGTGAAGCTGTTTCACCTAAAGAAGCTTACGATAAAATCAAAAAACTTAACCCACACAAAGCTCCTGGGTATGATCTCATTACAGGCACAATACTCAGGCAGTTACCGAAAAAGGTGTAATTCTATTAGCAACCATTTATAATGGTATGCTGAGAATGAGTTACTACCCACTCATGTGGAAATTCGCACATATAATAATGTTACCTAAACCTGGAAAACCAGTTAACAAAGTTAGTTCCTATCGCCCTATCAGTCTATTACCAATGGTCTCAAAGCTATTTGAAAAGCTGCTAATAGACAGAATTAAAAGAGAAGTAGACCTACCCACTATTATCCCAGACTACCAAACACACCGAATCGTTAACGAGATAGTCAAAAGCTTGGAACAGAAAAAGTTTTGTACAGAAGTTTTTCTAGGTATCACCCAGGCCTTGGGCAAAGTGCAAAGGCCGCGGAAGTGGGGTTGCAGGGGTTGCAATCGCAACTCCTGATCATTTTTGGGGTTGCACCGCAACCCCTGTTAAAAGATAAAAAAAGATAAACCAAATACCTAACAAAAACACGAGTACGAATTCGACGAATTTTGTCTTGGAATCGTACTTCAATGACACAAAAATGAATGTTTTATTTAGTTTTTCTGATTCACAAGAAAAAATCATTGGATATTGATTTAAATAAGGTGATGATGTTCATCAACCAAACTGTAGAGCGAATGAAAGTTTTTGGATCAATAGAATAAAATTGTCTTCTTTAATTTACACAGATTTAAATATTTTATACAATTGTTGTAGTAATAGTTCAATACTTATTATGTGATTAATATAATGTTTGTCACCTAATTATGCATTTTCTTTACTCAAAACCAACCCCTTCCTTCTTCTACTCCGGTCAATCAAATTTCGGAACCCCTCTCGAAAACATGTTCCGCGGCCTTTGACAAAGTGTGACATACTGGGCTACTGTACAAAATAAAAAATGTCTTCCTAGCCCATACTATCTACTTCTGAAGTCATACATCTCTGAAAGACACTTTTAAATAAAGTACAATAACTCATTTTCTGATTGTCGTCAAGTGTCAGTGTTGGAACCCCTGTTGTACCTAATATTCACCGCAGATCTACCTATGACTGACAATACCGTCATGGCAACTTTTGCAGATGATACAGCATTACTGGCGGTACATCATAATCCAGCACTACCTGCGCAATTACTGCAAAACCGTATAAACTTACTCCAGCCCTGGTTCAATACCTGGAAAATTAAAATAAACCAAACAAAATCAGCACGGATAACATTTGCAACGCACCAGTTACTATGAACAACGTACCAATACCGGCGCAAACTGAAGTAAAATATCTGGGCTTACACCTTGACCAAAAATTGACATGGCAGAAGCACATCAAGATGAAGAGACAATTAAACTTCAAACTAAGAGAAATTTCTTGGTTACTAGGAAGAAAAAATAATCTATCACTGAATAACAAGCTCCTGCTGTGTAAGTGTATACTAAAGCCCATATGGACATATAGCATACAATTATGGGGCTGTGCTAAGGCTTCTAATACCAAGATCTTTCAAAGATTCCAATCTAAAGTATTAAGAGCAATTACTAACACACCATGGTATGTCAGCAACTTTACCATACACAACGATTTAAAAATCCCATTTATCATTGATGAAATCCAGAAGCTCTCAATACTATATTACCAACGATTAGATGGACATCACAACCACCTAGTTACCGCAATCGGGAATCCTCCAGTCGTTCCACGAAGACTGAAAAGGCAGTGGCCGACCGATCTACCCCAAATAGCAGATATCTAATCCACAGTTCACCTACCTTCCACGGAATGGCAAGAATCATGTTACTTATCATATATCACATTTACTTATTACTCTAAGTCTCAAGAGTAGATTGTAGATAAGCAGCCAATAAAAAAAACTAACTTGTATCTGAAATCTTCATCTATAAAAAACTACATTTACAACTGTACCACAGAAAATTCAAAACTTGCTGTCTTTTGTAATTGCAAGCAGCTTGTAAAACCGTTACCATCTGTATGCTGCTTTTGAGAATAAGTTAATGCATATCAATCTCTTTATGTTTTGAGCATTTAGGATAATAATTGTTTCAAACGTCTTAAAGTACATATTTATTGTCGCTGGAAGTTTCAATGAATTATTACCTGTTATTTACTCGTTTATTTCTTCATGCACAAAATTAGCAATTTTGTCGTTTACAAGACTGATTACACATAATGCATGATTAAAACAATTGTTACTAGATCCTAGTAATTGTAGCTAAAATCTCAGGCGAACCTTCAAAAAATAAGGTAAAATAGGAGTTTGGTGACGGGTTGTATTTGTTAAGCTAAAAAACATATTTAAAACTCCCTGGTTTTCAGATATGAGTGTCATTATTTTTTGGCTACAAGAAGTGTTAAAGACACCATTTACAGTAATTTTGGTCTAACTTCGTAACTACTCGGCCGATTTCAATTTGGCACCAGGTAAGAAAAATTCTTGAAATACTCCTTTTGAAAACTAAAGTAAAAGGCGGAAATGTGGTGATGGGGACTATTCGTCATGTTGGACAACAGATTAAAAGTACCCTTGTCTAGAACGGCGACATCATCGTTTTTTCTCTACTAGATGTGCTTAAGATATCGGTTTTAGAAAGGTAGGGATAAACTTGCAACTACATAGTTGATTTCAATCTCGCAGGTGTTAAGGTGTAGGAAATTGCTAGACCGATACTGGCAATATTTCAGTTTTTGAACATTTTGAAAATCAAGATGAGGATGAAAGTTTGGTCATCGGTACTATTTGTTACTCCGAACAACATACTAAAAATCCTGATGTCTCGAATGTCAACATAGTGTTTAAGGCTCCAATTTCTAGCATTGCTTGGTACATTTTAAGTTGCGCATACAATATCGAATCGTTTTAAATTACATAAACAAGCTCTGTATAAGACCCTACATGTGTTCACATTTCTAGAACGCAACGACAGCGCCAGTTTTTTTGAGTTGCAACCTTAAACTACAACTTTTAGCTCGTTATATCCCCATCAAAGAAAAACACATAATATTGATGATTTTCCAAATTAATTCCCAGAAGCCAATGGAAACAGGAGGCAGTTTTAGGTATTATTCTCCTCTTCTACCATGTTGTAGGACGTTTGGAAATAATCAGCGACGGATCAGATTGCAGGTACCTTAAAGAGTCAACCTGGAACTGCAACTTTTAGCCCGTTATATCCTTATCAAATAAAAACAGATAATACTGATGATTTTTCAGGTTAATTCCCAGATCCCAATGGAAACAAGAGACTGTTTTAGGTATTATTCTCCTCTTCAACCAAGTTGTAGAACGTTTGGAATTGATCAGTGGCAGATCAGATTGCAGGTACCACAGAGAGTCACAGCCTGAAACTGCAACTTTTAGCACGTTACATCCTCATCAAAGAAAAACGGATAATATCAATGATGTTTCTGGTCAATTCCCAGATCCCAATGGAAACAGGAGGCTGTGTAGGTATTACTTTGCTCTTCTACCATGATACAGGATGTTTGGAATTGATCAGCGACAAAACACCAGGTTGACAGGCGCTACATTATAGTGACCTTGAATTCTGACTTACTCGTAATTGCTGCTGTTGAGATGGCTACAGCAGTATTTTCCACACACTCACACTGTGACGGTGAATCTTGGGATTTTCTTACCTACAAAATTAGCGTAACCCTAATAGACAATATGCAACGGTTTAGCTCCTTTCTACAATGTGAATATCTTGTCAATTGACACTATGAAAGGTTTGCGCCGAGTGCCTATGAGGTGCCTAGGCGCAGGCGTAGGACGAGCCCGGATGCAACTGGAAAGGATGCTTGTAGGCGAAATTCTACATCCGGACCTTTGGATTACTATCGATTTCTGCATACTATCAGACACTACACAGAAGCTGTTTAGCTACCACAAAGTTCTATACTAACAATATAGTACATGGCCGCTATGTTACTGCTGCGAGCAGAACAAGCTTGGAACAGCAACTCAAGATTATAATTTAATCATCAGATATTAAAAATTACTCTTGGAAAACAAAACTCATTATGGTGGAGTTATCACATGACACAAAAATGTAATTGGGCCATTTGAAGACACAAAAGGTCAAGAATCTAAAAATGTCCTCTGCACATTAATGACAGCTGCATTTTTTAATTTGCCTTTTCTTCCATACTTCTATGCAACGAATGTAGTCACAATTTAAGAATTACCGCTATCTTGTGAAACAAAATTATTGTGTTATTAAGTTGATAATAGAAACTATTGCTGTTAATCTTTTGATAAACCGATGCTAACATGAAACAAGAAACTCACTCGATGGCTCTGTTTTGTTCATTTGTTAATTTTCCCAGATTATAGGTTTGAGTTAAAATAGAATTTTACTGCTTTGATTAGACTGATTGAGATTAGAAGTAACGATTGCTTAATAGCTAATTAAAAGTCTGCAGTGCAGTCAGATCTAGATCACGTATCAAAGAAATTCTGATCTGGTCAAGTTTAAAGGTATCAATCGTTGACGTCACGCTAATAGACCATGTGATCCGATGATAAGCCATAGTTGCCCCGATTACTGAGGAAATATTCAAAAGCTTTAAATTTAAAATTTACTACAGCAAAAAACAATCCATGCATATCCGAGAGCGTCCCAATATCGAAAGAAGTTTGACTTTTCGTCGATACAAGCACAATTAAAGAAGTTTTTTCAAGTGACTTAATGTGTCGTATCAAAGCGAGTAGTTTTACTTTCTATATCTACTTCTGAGAAATTGCAAAAATGTCCAAAGATTTTGGTCAGCACGCAAACATGTATCAAAAGTTCTTAAAGCTAAACTTTTCCTGTTACTATAAGAATTAATGCAACATTACTGTTTTCAATGAAAAAGTTTCTGTAACTCTACAAATTTGCTTTACACAAATTCAAACTGCTTACGATTTCCACACTTTAATAAACGAATCCAACTAACTTTCCCCAAATAATTTACAAAAGCTAGAAACTCACAACGCAAAAAACGGCTAAACGTATAAGTCGCATTTGACCTGCTAGTGTGATATCTCTGTATCACCCACAGTGATTTCTAAATAACATCGAAAGTAACTGCATTAACAAAATAACATTTTCAACGGACAAAACTGTTACGGAAAAGTGAATCGTAAAAACCCGTTACGCTATAAATTTCAAAGTGTCAGATCTTGATACATCAAAATGAGTCCTAAGTCATACTAAGCTAATTTCAGATTGAAGTTTCCCTAGCAATATGCAATTTCTAGTACATCTGATTTTGTTCTTTTAATCTAAATATTGAATTTCTCTGTCGAAGAAAGTCTGACTAGTACCTTATTTTTCCATACTGACATGAGGTAGATTTATAGCATCCACGCATCAAAAGAATAGTTTCAAATAGAAAGCAGTGTCTAGCAGATATCCTGAACTGACAAGGATTTATAACAAATAGAATGAAAGAACTAGAAATCTGCCAAAAGAACGAAATATGGAACCATAATGTCAAACAATTCTTTTCAACTGTCTTGAAGTTGCCTTTAAAAAAAGATAATATTCACTGAATGTGCGTGGCCATGAATCAAAATAATAAGCCGTGCAAGACAGTGAAGCACATACTGCATATTGGGTCACAAAAAAGGTTTAACAACGGGTCATAAAAAGAGTTGGGTCACAATAGTGAGTCACGAATCATAATGTGTCAAGAATCATGGCGAGTCGCTCGGAAACCGACATAAAATACTGCTTACAGTTCTGCAGAGATAAAGAAAAATTGTAAAGAGCAAAGAAAGAATGAAAGATAATAAAAAATTTCTTGAATTTGAACCTACTAGGTAGGAAATGTAGAGACCCACAAAGACCATGTCTCCATAGTATTTTTGTCTACCCATAAGAATTTTGTGACTGTATTCACGAATTCCGTTTCTTCTATGTATACCCTGCCACACTTGCATTGTACATTGTAGACACAGTTCTTCGTCTACTGGTCTTTGTTGCTGGGCTTGGTTTTGGTAATTTCCCTAAGCTTCCGAGAAGATTTCAATATCTTGCGTATGTGAGTGTGAGCAAAAACTCACTTTACGCGCCGACCTCTACTTCAAAATCCAAAATCCTCTCGGTTTTACAAGTCTTCCTGTGGTTTTATTCTGACTTTTGCCTGTCTTAACGTTTGCTGCTAGTTGGCTGTAAGCGTACTAAAATAGTCTGAAAAATACTTCAAAATAACAATAACTTGCTTGTACGGTTGTTGATCGATCGTATAGTCTACTCAGATTTGCAGTGACGCTATTAAATTCCATAACTTTTACCAAACTAGGGGAGGTAAGCATTCTTAGAAAAGGAGTGTGGTGCTGCATTTTAACAGCATTTTAGTCTAGAGACGTAAATGTAACTTAAATGAAAACTTAGAAGTATTTAAGTATTCATAGTGCAATGGCACCGAAACCTTAGCAATCTGACCGTTAATATGAGGATTCTTAACTCGCTAGTGTAATGTCAGGATGCAAAACGAGGATAAAAATACATAAAATAACAATATTTATGAATTATGGTCCTATTTAACGTGCAAGAGAACTACATTCTTAAAATGCTTTACATATTTTAGCGCTGGTGAAATTGGCTCGTGTATATCATTCAGGAGTATTTTTCCCATTTTGGCTTCAATTATGCATACGTAATAAAACGTCTTAAGTGGTTCCCGTAAAATGAATGATGCATATATTATTTTATACTCACATTATGTTAGTGTATTTTACAATGATTGCACCAATTACGTTGTAAAAGCATTTCTCTCGTATAATAATGTACTTAAGCGCCAAAGTATGTAAAATGTTAACGGCAATAAACTACAGCATACGTGATAATGAGGCAAAGTAGATTTTGCTGATGGAGTCAAGTGTTACATTCATGTTAAGTTGGAAGTTAATAACTAACGAGCACAATATCCCAGGAATTCCCGTTGACATTAATACATTATAATCTCATAGTGTTAGGAGTAAAACTAAAGATGTATTAATTTGCATGTTATGCACTTAATGGCATCGTCAAATGAGATTTCAATTTGTAATTACGTAATTAATATCTACAAGCAATCGCACCCTTACATGTACCACTTATAGGTGGGTGTATGTGGCTTCGTAACCTAGGCCAGTTAAGTATCTCTATCCACTATGGAAACTCAATAATATTCCACTAATGGATTCCATATTGCACACAGTATAAATGTGTAAAGCGTTCTACTGAACGTAAACCAGCTTCGAGGATCGCTCAAATTCAACTTGAGAAATAACGAGCCACTTTTGTAACACTATAAAATTGTTGTATTAGAAGGAAGAAACTTAATAACAGGATATTAGAAATTTTTGATGGCACGCGATAGCTAAATTTTACGAAAGAAAAAGAAACACCTGTCCAATTACAGATAATTCTTTCTCCTATTTTACAGAAAATGTTCTAACCGTTTTCTGTAATTACTTTTAGATCGATCTTCCCAACCTCCTGTTTGCTTTGAGGTGTGAACATTAATGGAATATTTTGCGAGGGCTATAATTTTCTAAAAACGTTAGGTAATTGGTCACTTTGTAATCTGTAATCAAAAGTAAATGTGATAACCCTAATATTAGCTTTTGGCAAAAAGGACCAGCGCGATAATAAAAGAAAGATAAAAAATAAGAACAGTACCATATGTTGAATGATGTGGCGCTTGGGAAACTCGAGGAAGACCTTATTAAAGAGACTAACGCGTGTAAAGTGAAAGAAAAAACTGCCAAACATCCCGGACTTAATTAATTTTTTTTATAGCTGGTTGGGGTATATCGCGACAGGTGCAGCGAGTTTTAGATAAGCTCGACATTGGTGGTCGTTTTTAAAAATAATTACTATTTATACTAATTCGCTGACACTGTAATTTAATTATATTAATTAAGTAATTTCCATATCTATAAAGAATTTTTACAGCTGATTTTCTTAAGATAACAATGTAAAATATGTTTTATAAGGATTTATTTTATAAATAGGAGGGAACAATGGTAATACGGTTTTAACGGTTTGAATTTAAACTACTTTTGTTTATGTGTAGTGTTTTACGAGTAGTTAGATTATTATGGCTTTACTCTGTTTTACCTAAACAACTATCAAGTTTAATTTGAACTAGATCTCTTTATAATAGGATCTCGTTTTAACAACAATTAGAAATTTGTTCCTTTATGTACTTGAATACATTAAATTTTACTATTAGTGAGCTACAAATTTGCAATATAGCGTGTACCTAATATCATCACATTATCAAGAAAATTAGCTTTCACTGAAAACAAAACCGTTTATATACAAACTGTACCATCGCTAGATTTCCCTAGGTACCTACATGAGTTTTATATTGACTGTTCAATCAGTTTGTTCTTCATAACGTGCAATTATTACAGAATCTCTATAAAAATGCCTTTGCTGTAAAAAAACTATATTCTCACTTTTAAATAAAAGAATGTAATTGCTACATGTATCTTCTACACGGCTATAATTAAAGTTCTGTTTGTGAATACAGTAAGTTGGAAGTGAATCATAAACAGTAGCACAGAACCCCACAGCGTACAACAGTTAAAATATAATAGTTTTATAACAGTACAAGATTAGCCCATACTTTAGAAATTCTACTTCCTTAATGAGTCATTTCAAAAGTATTTAAAGTAATTATTATAAAAGTATAAACTAACACAGCTTGCGCTATATTCTGAATTTAAAACTAAACTTTAAAAAACAAGTAACAGAAACCTGTTTACTGACTGCAAGATTGCAATTATCATATAATAAAAATTAGATTTGTACAATTCAAAAATTAGTTGTAGCTTTGATAAGTTAATTGGTTCTCACGTAGAGCGCCACTTAAGGATGTAACATGTTACTTTGTATCGTTTTGGATTCAGTTACAATTTGGAAAGCAGACGATCATTAAGTAAACGTGCACCTTTATTTTCATGCATAAAACTCAAAAACAAAATTTGCAACTGTAACTCCTAGTTCATTATTGCTTGATCACTGTTTCTTTTAGATATGAGACAGCTCACAAAGTACAACATGTGCATTCTGCAAAGGAAACCATCT
>VTPC01089840.1:24760-58957 GCA_011009095.1 Ignelater luminosus | reverse complement strand
TATCTTGCCAAAAGATTCCTTCTACTGTTAAGCCTAATGAAGAAATCATGACAAGTTGGATTATATTCAAAATTTCCAAGAGTATTTGCTTTATACTTACTAAATATAAATTGGCAGCAAAATGACCACAATAATTGAACTCACGATCCGAAACCTAACTCGCAAAATAACACAAACACGTTAGTTTGCAAAACTCTAAGTAGATTCGGCGATGTTTTGGTACCCTAATCCCTGGATTTGCTTAATTTGCCAAAATTGTCAAATTACAATATGAAAATGAAGGTATATGCGTGGGTCTCCCTGTAACATTGCTTGGTTCTTTCTTCTCTTTTTATACCTCTCATTTTAGTTCTCTACCCCATTTTTCTTGTTTTAATTCTGCAATGGATACTGTATCTGTCTCGCTTTCTTCTTGATGATATTAGCGTTGTTTTCCCGTCGAAGGCGGGAGGCCATTATAAGCTACTTTCTGTAGCTTTTTCAGCCTGCTGGTTGTGGTTCATTTGTTGCGAGGCAACATACGTGCGATGTTTGCGTTCATTGGCACTTGACCAGTCAACGTTGTTGACCTTGGTTGTAGCAGCGCGAGGAGGGCCACTGGCAGCATAGATGTTGAGCCGGTTTACCTGTCTGTTGTCTTTATTGCGCGGCGGCGATTGTAGTAGGTACCTGAAGTGCTGTTGGTGGTGGGCGGTCCCTGATGTGCGGGGCATGATTGACTATTTGGTGTTTTTTACAAGCGGCGGAAGCTGGTGGGGGTCGCGACGGATTAGTGGCGTATCGGTAGATGTTGTTTGGCAGGTTGGGTCTAGATGGATTGCCCGTTATGGTATAAATCGGAGTGTTGTCGTTAGGATCATTGACCCTTGGTGCACTTAAATTTCATGTTGGTAAGGTGCCCATCTTCTGCCGAGCTGGTATCCTGCCGTGTAGTTGGTGGTTGAAGGCCATGCTGGGCGCCACGACAGGGGCAGTGGATATGGTTAGATATCCATTGGTTGTCGCGGGCGATGTCGATTCTGGTGGTGGTAGCGGATGAACAAGTAAAGAACGTCCGTAGCTGAAGTTGAACTTAACTCGCAATTTCTGGTGTTTCCGGCATTGGCATAGCAAACGGTTTTCAGAGCCACACCCCTACTCGCGCGATGTAGGGAGTGAGCTCGGTAGCGGCGCTAGAAGTAGATGGTAACAGCAGTTAAGGTGACTTTGGGGCCGTAAACCTACTTGCGCCACGGGCGGGGCGCGTTCGGAGTACGGACATCCAGGAGAGCACGGGAAATCAAACACCCGCGCCAATAGTCTCACTTCTCCCCCTAGTCAACGACGTACCCGGGTGGAAAGGGACACCGGCTCCGGGGGTCTGCACCCACCCACGAAATGCAGAGTTCCCCGGCTGGAAGGCCAGCGCCACTACTGGACCTTCGCCCCTCGGAACGAAGGTTGCCAGTAGCAGCTACAACAGGTCGCACAGTCCGGGCAATGCCGCGGTAAGGAGCGGGAGGGACCACTACCGACGCGACGTCAGCACCAAACGGACACTACGCGGAACTGCTTTCTTTTTGTCATCAGTCTTTTCTATTTGCTTCCTTTCTCGAAAGTCTCATACGTAAAGAAATGAGAAATATAAGTTGCTCAAGATATCTTGATTACATTATTCCTCTTTCTTCTCCTTTGTCTTTCGTTTTTTTTCATTCTTTCAATACAGTTCCTTTCATATTTACTCTTCTGGATGTTTTTCTTTTCATCTTTCTTTTTTTGGTATTTTCCGATAAAACTCTTGCTCTGTAGATTTTTATTCTGATAGTCGCAACATTTCTCATTCCTTTTTATCCAGTTATTTAGAGTTTCTCTTTTCCTTGTTTTCCTACTTTAACTTTTTTGACTTTTCTGTCTTTCTTACTTGTTTTTATCTTCTCAATCTTCATTCCATTGTTGTTACTCTCATACTTTCACTTTTAGCTCTACCTCTTTTCTTTTTTTTCTACTACTCTTTTTCAGTATTAATGCCAAATAACAAAAGCACTAAAATTCTTAAAGTTAATTCAAACCACTTTTCATTGCTACTAACCCAGGATCGTGTCGTGTTGAGAGTACAATGGATGCATTCCATATTCTAAGAGGCACTTGAACTTTGAAAAGTTATTTTTCCCAAAAAGGAAGATTGTCTTCTCTCAATGATCTGAATGCTATCACCAAAAAACTATTTTAATTTCTTGTTTTGACACCTAATAGAGTACAATAGATACAGGTTCTGGTTCAACGAATAGCCTTTTTTGCATTCCTTGCCAGAAGATCAGTTTCCCGGTTTCCTGCCACATTGGTATGTTCAGGTTCCACCATGTTATCTAGTCCAAGCAAAAGCAATCTAGTATATAACTTGGAATTCTTGCTAAGATTCGTTGTGCCTTAAGCGCGATTTGATTGTCAATAACAATAGATTCTTCTAGGTAGTAGTATGTATTTCGTATATATCAGCTTGATATACTAGAAGAAGCTAACCTAATCATTTCGACATTTCAGTAGAACGAAACTGAAAGGGTTACTATGCTATCTGCTCTTGTGAAAAGTTTAATTTGAATCTGCAGCTTTGTTTAGTGTTCTCAATTTAAACACCAGATGAACAAGAAGCAGATTTAGTGAAGTTTGCATGACTGCCATGAGTGTTGTTGACAATGTAATACGTTTAAGCGGTCTAATCATTGTAAATCAACTTGGGAAAACCCACAGTTTCCTTCTTCTACGTGCCCAAAGTGCTCTAAAGCTTCATTTAATATTTCTTCCAAGCAAAGTTTAAAGATCACTGATGAATGGTATCAGAGATTATTCTTCGGGCTACTTACACATTCATACACTATACCAAGTTTAGAATCTGTCGTAAGTGGTAGTTTAGTTGTCAAAATGTATAAATTGTAAAATTTCAAGAATCACGTAAATTTCGTGAAAGAAGTTGTGACTGACCATTGTGCTCAAGACGGCAAAATGAACCTAAGCCTATCATTTACTCCATTTTGAAATATACAACACTAAAGCAACAAGAACATCAAAACAAAAAACTAAAAACTACCAAAAAAGATGTGAGAAAGATGAAATGGTATCTAAAACACCCTGCACTATTTTTTATAGAGAGGGAGCAAGAAACACGAGCACTGAAAACCTATCTACTAGAAAAAGTACATTCAAATTGCTCTCATTTAAAAGAATGGGGGGCTCTAGCTTGGAGTAGTGATTTCACTCTCTTAAATCTTGTTTGGGAGGACAAAAAAAATAGGTTTTTACTTTTTGCTTTTCTACAACCTACACGAAAATCATCAAAATTGAAATGGACAGTTTGAGTGATTTGTTTGTCAGTAATCTGCATTTAGCACTATTCTGGTTGTTTGCATTAGCTCTCATTTATATTGGAGTGGTCACTACTTTGCAAGTATTGATCAGAAATTGTTTTGAATAATGATCAATATTCCAGCTAGCTTTATCAAGTAAACATTGTACTTTCCATAAAAATTAGGTGTTCCAAATAAAAAGCAAACTCCGACACGTAATTGTTAGATCAAGAATTCTTTTCGGTGCTAATAGAATGGTTTGCTTTCAGGTGTTGTAAAACACGATAAAGAATGTCCAAGAAAGCTCGATTTAACGCTTTGGTGGTTTGTAACACAGACAATTGGAAGTAATACTTGTACTGAAGGGTAGGAGCAATGCAAGATTTGTCTAGAGCTGTTCGGCATGAACTCAGTTTTGTTTGCTTTTAAATTCCGCTAGCGAAAGACAGAGTCTTATTGCAGGCCTAACTTTCTCCTATTGTTTTTTCCAAAAACAGCATTTGTGGTTGAACAAACAAACATATTACTGAAACACCAAAGTCAAACCTAAAATTGATTTGTTAAGTAGTAAGAATACGGCGATAGAATTTCGTAGATCAGCGTCCATAATGATTTGATAGTCTAATGCGCCATGTTTAATTAATTCCACTGAAACCTTCTAGATCTACAGCACTTTTGTTGAGCAAACAACAAATCGTTTTGTAGAAAATCTCCATGAAAGTAATAAACCATGATAAACAATAACAGATTAATGCGCAAGGAAGTACGGCGTTGCGTTGGAATCGTTTACTCTTTGTTTTAAAAATTCTAAAGAAAAACAAAATTAGTATTTTACAGAAAAGTAGAAGAATACAGGATGTAACACAAACACATGCTATTACTAACCAGTCTGTACTACTTATTAGAACATCGAAGAAGATGAGTTATGTATTGTTATTTATGTACAGGATGTCAAGGTTTGACTCGCGTTAGTCACCGCTCGTAAAATACTGAAATAAAATTCTCCACATAAAAATGAATTACGCAAAAATGTTTTCAAATTTACTACCCAAATTAACATTTCTTCTAAAATAACTGCAGAAAGAATAAATCTTAAAGCCAAAATCCGAATAGTGGTGTATTGAATCGTCAATGTTACAAAGAAACTACAAACTTGGGACTACATAGCTGTTACAGTGATTTTATGTTGTGACTTAAATTACCCTTAATTCTATTTATTTTACATAAACCGCTATAAAACAGCATATTTAACTACGTGGGCTATTAGTACTGTTTGCTGGATCAACACAAAATAATCAGTAATTTAGATATTCTTTTTGTACGAATGCAATCGTTAAAAATCAAAAACTCATTTGTTTGTGAAATCTTTAATATTCGTCTAATAAATAAACAGATCATAAAACCAACTTCTAGATTAGCAATCTTGGTAAGAAAAAACCTACATGGTAATTAGAACTGCTATCGTATAAGGTGTATAGGTAGAATAGAATTTTATGAGCGAATAGACCTCGCCTAGAAGCTATCACTATAATTACGTTTAAAAGTAGCCAGGAGGTACCATATAAAACGAAAGCGTTTGAATACGTTTAACCATAATTACATGTTATATACAGCCCTCAATCATAAGGGATGCGATAAACCATAATAACACCGGATAGATCACTAAACTATTCATTCCTTCAATAATTACATCCAAAATTTAATTTTCATCGTAGCGTGCTATATAGGTCTGGTTATTAAATGAGGAACTAACTGATAATTTTGGTTATAAAAATATTGATCTCTTAAGAAATTTAAACTGGATCGATACGTTTTCAATATTAAATATAGGGTTAATAAATTCTTGCGTGTCCCGCATTCTTATATACGCTTATAAAGAAGTAAACCAAAAAAGAAAAGGTGAAAGAACTGTTAATCAAAGCTTTTCTATATGTATGTTACCTGCTGTTAGGAGGCAACTTAAATTAACCAAAACTTTTATACATTTCCAAAACAGAAACAATTGATTGATAAGTATAACCTCGGTGTGACTCCTACTGAGGCCGCGCATCCATCAAAAATTATCGAATCAAAAAATTAATCACCCACAATTTTTATTCGTTTGCATATAATGTAGCGTTCATATTGTTGTTTATATCCTTCCTTAAATAGCTAAAGCTTGGTAGTCGATGACGACGAGATAAAAAATTTAAAGGAATGCATACACTCGGTAATCACATGTAGGTAGCCAGCGTCAGTTTTTTAAGACATAAATCATTGTTTATATTTGTTAGTTACACGTGAGTAATTTGATGTAGTATATCCAAAGAATGTAATAAACAATCTAAATGAGTTTTCCTGCATCTTGTTTTACACGTTTTATTTATACTGCGTATCCATAACCTGCGAGAGTAAAGGTTACTTCGAAGATTCTAATAAGATTTAATGGTCCTGAAATGTGCTAAAATCAAATACGGCAAGTTAATGTCTTGTCGTTTAGTAATAATAAAATAGATGATTAAGTTTTACATTTTTGTATTACATATTATAAATAGTAAACCGATCGTAAAGCAAAAAACTTAAAGGTTTAACGAAATGGATTTGCATTTTATTAATTCCTTACATCACATTTTATTGTTACTGTTATTTCTTACGAAGATACTTAATTTCTACTTAAACAGGATAAAATGTGCCCAAAGGTGTTTCCGGTAAATGGATGAGGTAAGATGGAAGAAGATGAGAATGTGAAAATGGAATAAATAGTATAACCTATAAACAGATGAATTCGGTGTCTCAAAAAAAGTAGAAAAATAACCAATGATAGCAACTGAAATCTGTACTGTAGCCCTTAGCAACAATGCTCTTCTGCAAACCATCTCCTGGTGGTTGTTTAAAAAAAATTCCTGTCAAAATATATAATGTCTTAATAAATCTTGAAAAAATTTCCAAAATTAAGTCGTGGGGAGACTTTAATGTAACCATCAACAGAACAGGCAGAAAAATAAAAAGATTACCCCATCAGGACTTCTTACCAACAGCTATGTCTTTTGCAAAGAAGTGTTAAATAGAAGATTCCCCTGACGTAACCAAGAACGAAAATTGTCAGAAAAAGTCAATCACACTGTTTCTAATTGGATTACGAGACGTTAGACTGTTAGACAGTTCAATTCAGTAAATAGATTATAAGTCATGGACTAAAACAAATGGTATGCTTTCTTCTCAAAACATAAAAAGTTGCCCGACCCTCATCAAGACAGATTATATTATCGTTCCCTGAATACTCCTAAGACGCTTAACAAAAATTACAAAGTAAAAAAAGACAATATGTTGCGATAACAAAAGAATCGCAACAAAAATTCTGTTTTGGTCTTCAAACTGATTGATATAACTGCTTGGTTTCTTGGTCTTGACTCTAGTTTCAGTAAGCGACATTTTCTATTTTACAAAAACTAATTAAATGGCTGGATTTTACCATAAAGGAAATGTCTGCCTTAACCTTAAAATTTTTGCATAACCCATAAAGAACACAACAACACATTCAATGGTTTTACTTGAAATTGAGATGTCAAACTTCCCAAGCAAATGTGCAAGTGTTGCATCCTTGAAAAACACTTTGTAACGGATTTCAACCCATACGTTAAAATTTAAACTAGTAGATCGGATTATCGAAGGTCATCATGACGTTAAAACCAGGTTTGGACTCGACGACGTGAACTTCGGTCCCTACTTATTACACTTGTTCCAGAAAATCTCAACAGAGATATTTTCTCAAACATGCAAATGTGCTTTGAATTGTTTAACTAGCAAAAACCCTTTGAACAACATTGATCATTTCCGAAAACCGTTCACGACTGTTATCAGAAGAATTTTTTTCTAAGTGTTAGTGTTCACTGGACTTAGGGCAAATTCTGCTGGGTTAATGATGCTTAGTTCACACTTAACAACATTTAAACAATATTTCTCTCAGTAATGTTACAATGCAATTACCTTTTACAGTAGACATTGAAAAATAAGTATTTCGCTTCTTCCAATTCTGAAATACAGGGTAGCAATGGTTTCTACGTACACAATATCAAAGAAATTATCTAAGGTGCTAAGTTCAAAGCAAAACTCTAGTTTTCAGACAAAGTTATCGTCTAAGGTATCGCTAGAATTTAAAGATTGAAGATAAACATAAAGTCTTCGTTGCCAAAAATTACAATCCTCCAATTATCCCTCAAACTGGACTGAAGATTTTTGAGCAATTCCTAGCCGAGAAGTTCTTCTGGTGTTGGTTGGGAAGTCGAAACCTACCTGGAGGATATTACTTTAGGTATAATTCTAAGTTGCTAATTTAACTACCGTTACATACAGAAATAAGTTCATAATAAATATAAATCTTAGATAGATAGATCGACGTCTTTTGGCTTTAAATATAATTTTATAAATCTTTTGCTAAAGCTTTTGTTATATGCGCTAATCCTGGATGAAATTGTTGTTTGTTCCTTTCCCTTCAGTTCTCAACTTTCCAAAGGATTAGAAGATTAATTATCTTTGTCCTTTCTTTTGAAGAAAGAATTTTTAGAAAAACCTTAACCTTAATAACTACTACACTAAGTATATGTTAAACTACAGTGTTATAAATTCAGATTTTCTATTATTCGAATAGCACAATGCAGTTTTAGTTGGGGTGTGACAAATTGGACTATATTGTAGTAGATAAACTGCCTCCAGTGCAGAATTCTTTTAAATACATTTTCAAGTCAATTTGCTAAATACACACAAAAGAGACTTTAATGGGATTGTAACAAGTTTCTCTTGTTTTACGTAGGAAGCTTTTACTTTTCTGTTGCTGCTAGTGCCTGTGCCTTTTAAAAATGTTACTCAAAAAATCCGCTTTTTAATGGGGAGTTGTCATAGCTCGCCAGTAAGGCCGGGGTTCTCTATGTGCCTGAAAAATAAAATCCAAAGAAGGGTGCATCCAAATGAAACTCTAGTCTGCCAATTTGATAACGTTCAAAACTTATTTCGGGCGCCAGAACGCCTCAAGTCAAAACAGTATGATTCTGCAGATAATATATACTGTCATAGCTAAACAATTCACATAAAGCAAACAGTAAATATAACAAGTTCAAATCAATATAAATACAAAATATGCACAATAAATCTTTAATTATCCTAATCCTGGAATAGTTGGCAACAATATGCAATTAAGTAAATTTAATTAAACAACAAAGCTAAATTAAACAACAAAGAATATAGATATAGAAAATCGCTCGTCCTAAACTTTGTGTTGAATTAATTAACTCTAATAAAGGTGTTGATGGAATTATGTTTGAAAGTACTTGTAACACATAAATTTCTTGCCACCTTGTATATACCCGCAATTCTCTACATTAGTAAAATTAATTTCGTTTTCTCGGTCTGCAATTGCAATAAATGATAGGGATCAAGCCTCAAATTCTTAATTTCCACTGACTAATTTAATGTATTTTTGGTTTACAAAAAAAAAGTTAAATAACACAATTAAATGAAATTTTGAATGAAAGCTAAAATATTTATTTGAAAGTTGAATTTTAAAAATAAATTTCTATCACAGAGCGTTTTATTCACAAAAGATAAGAATCATCACTGTCACAAAAAATTTCAATGCTACTTTCTCGGATTTAAAATTATTATTAAAGGAAATGTTCACTACTTACTTATTGAATTTGTAGGATTGACTTAAAAGCTAATTAATAAAGAAAAGTTAGTTGATTGTATTACGCAAAAATGCGGTAAGGTTTGTCCTTGTTGTTCTTCACTCCGAGAAAATAAAATTAACAATATCACATATCGAGACGCAGCGATCTTAAAGCGCTCCTGAACAGAAAGCTGGATGACCTTCCCGCAGACGGATTTCCGTATCCTTCTCGAATAGCTGGGGAAAGACTCAAAAGGAAAAAGACCTACAAACAGCACAATTAGAATTTAAGAAACAAAAAGTAACTGAAAACGAATTTTATTATCAAAGTTGGTGTGTGGCCTTGAGCAAATCAAACTTTAACGCAGCAAAAGCACCAAATACACCAAATAGTTAAATCAATTTAGTAATCTGCCAACAGCAGAAGAAATATACTCAGCGGTGCAAGGATCGTTAAAGTTCTCTTTTTGAAAAGAAGAAAAGTGAAAATCGAACCGTAACAGTACTCAGTACCTAACTATTATTTTATTTGATTTTGAGAAAAATTGCAAATTGCAAAAATTGTAGGCCCCACTTTTCTAAACACAGTTCAGATGACAAGATTTCCTGTGATCTGATTGGTATTAGGTTATTATATATCTATAGCTGAAACAATCAGAAAACTTCGGACGTCATTTTCACAATTTGAAGAAAATATTGAATCCAAAACATAGTAGAAGAGAAATTAAAAAAGGAAGATCATCTAGACTGATGTAATTTGCACAGCTGGGCAGCAGACAAAATAAAAGAGTAGAGACACAACATAAAGTAAAGCAGAGCAAGAAGAACCCTTGGAAGCTGCTCTACGGCATATCGTAAGAAAACACTATAAAGTTCCATAATATGTTAGATATTCTGAAGACTGTACTGTAAAATATTTTTCTGGTCAATGGTCAAACTATTTATCAACATCAGATAAATAACTCAGTTAATAAATTGTAAATATAGGTTGCTAGTCAAGACTCTTATGATTCAAGTGTAGGAGTTAATTTAATAATAAATATCCAAATCATCTTCAGTTAACATTTCATTGTCTGGAAGTCAGGAAAGTTATCTACACAATATCGACTGGAATTCTACTGAAACCTCTGAACTTTTTCTACCGCACTATTGGCCATTTGTCGCATCCTATGCGCCATTGTTTCTCATCTTATTTCATCTTTTCAGCGTGTTCATGGTCTTCCTTTGTTCCTTCTTCTTTTCAGTGTTTCTTCGAATATTTGTCTTGGTAGTCTATCTATTCCCATTCTTCTTTTATGGCCGTACCAGCTTAGTTTCTTCCTTTTAATAGTGTCTAGTATTGTATCCTGTATTCCCATTCTCTGTCTAATAGTTTCATTTCTAACACGATCTTGAAGTGTCAAACCGCAACATCTACGCCAATGTGTATTTTCTACTGCTTGTACTCTATTCTGTATTTGTTTATTCATTGTCCAAATTTCTGATTTATAGGTGACACAGCTTTCTATAATAGATTTAAACATGTATTTTTCCTTATGTTTTTATCCCAGAGAGGCGAATTAATACTTGAAATTATATTACGACCTCTGCCTATTTTGCTTAGTATATCCTATTCGTTTCTACAGTGCTTTGTAAATGTGTTTCCCAAATATTTATATGTTTCTGTTGTTTTAATAGTTGCACCTTCTACAGTCAGACCTTCTTCTTTCCCTTCTACTGCCACATGTTGAGTAGGGTGACAAATATTTTTCCGACCTTTTTTTCTTTTAAAGCTCACACGAAAAAATGTTAATTTGATGCATTTGAAGAGTTCTCTCCAAGTATCAACTCGTTTAAAAATTTTTGAGAGGTTGCTCAAGAATTTTAAAAGTTTCAAAAAACAGAAGAAATCAATTTTTCTTTTTTTAGGTCTTCAGTTTCTCACTAATTTAATCTTTCCTATGTAGGTTGTAGAGAAACATACTAAAATTTAAAGTCAAAATATTAATATTTAAAGGTCGCTCAATAATTTTAAAAATAAATTTTAATAAACTTTTAATGGTTTTGAGCGACCTTTATATATTAATATTAATTGTAACTATTTGTCTTTTATCATAGTTTTCAATATCAATAATGCTCATGATTAAAATTAATTAATTGCACTATAAAGTAGTAGTTATAACGAGATCAAGTTTTAATATTAATATTTAAAGGTCGCTCAAAACCATTAAAAGTTTATAGAAATTTATTTTTAAAATTACTGAGCGACCTCTAAATATTAATATTTGGACTTCAAATTTTAGTATGTTTCTTTACAACCTACATAGAAAGATTGAATTAGTGAGAAACCAAAGAACTAAAAAAAGAAAAATTGATTTTTTTTTGTTTTTTGAAACTTAAAATTCTTGAGCGACCTCTCAAAAATTTTTAAACGAGTTGATACTTGGAGAGAATTCTTCAAATGCATCGAATTAACATTTTCTCGTGTGATCTTTAAAAGAAAAAAAAAATCGGAAAAATATTGTCACTCTAATGTTGAGTCTTTTCTGTATTTATATCCAAACCCCAACTACTATATTCTTCCATTAAGCTTCCTCGGCATGTACAATGCATCGTCTATGTCTTCAGCAAGAACAATTCGATCGTCCGCGAATAGTAATGTGCAAATAAATCTTTCTCCAATCTAGACTCCCATATTACCACATTACTACACACAGAGCGAATTCAAGTATAATCTAAAAGTGTTCGAGAGAGACAGCATCCCTGCCTTAGACCTTTATTAATAATAAAGGATTCTGTTATTCCATTTTTTGTTTTGAAATGGCTAACAGTTCCTTTATAAAATTATTTTACTGCATTTGTATATCTTGTGTGTATTTCTTGTTCTTTCATTGCATGCCACAACTTACTCACTGGAACGCTATTATAAACCTTTTTCAAGTCTATAAAGACTAAATGCAGTTGACTTCCGTGTGCAATAGTTTTTTTCCATTAGTTGCTTTATGCAGAAAAGGTTGTCTACACATGATCTTCCTGATCTAAAACCGCTCTGCTCTTTCAACTTTTCCATCTGATCTTCAACTCTATTTTTTAACCCTTCCGTACTGTCTTCCTATGGTAGCCATCACGTTTAGACCCCGATAGTTGGAGCAGTCTTTTTTATATCCTTTTTTGAATAGTGAAGTGATGTAGGCTACTTTCCACTCTGATAGTATATTTATAGTTAACATCTGTTAAATAATCTTGTAACTGTCTCTAAGATAATTTCGGGTGCGTACTTTAACAGCTCCACTGGAATCTCTCCAGGACCAGAAGATTTTTTATTCTTCATTCTCTTTAATGCTTCTCTTACTTCATATAATTGAAGACTTTCACATCCATCTTCTACTTCTTCTTGATTATAATTGATGTTCTTAAATTCGCTTCTTTTTTCCGGCAATAGATATTCATAGTAATTTTTCCATTTAGTTTTACCAATTGAAGAAATGACGATCTACATAGAAACAAATATTATAAATGCAATTGTAAAGCTCAGTGGTCGTATCTACGTTGCAGAAGGATTATTTTACTCACGGAAGTAACCAATAGTCTTTTGGAGACAATTAATGTAATAACAACGGGTTGGACTATTGTCGGGTTTTATGTTACCCCCGCTGTGCTGAGGTTTTGCTTATCGAACATCATTCGAGACTAGTAATTCTGTGGTCACCAAAGTCTTCTAAATCACTGTCTCCAATATCATCAGGCAACTCAGTCACTAGTACACTTTTCCCATAAAACTTCAACTGCAGTGCAATATACATAATGGCCCGCAACGCTTTTGTCAAAGATCGCTTCTTCAAGTCACTAGCCGCCTACACCACTCGTAATCACATGCTGACGCCTATCACCTCAGACGGTACCCTATAGCCCGCCAAACCAGCAATATAGATGTACTTTTACATATACACCAGCACCAATGCTACTGTTTTATACTGAATAAGACGTTAACAATCAAAGGAGAACCACCTTGTGTAACTAACACGCAAATTGCCTAGGCGTACCTTGACTACCTAGCCAATCTGCATTACAGACTGAAAACGAACAAGGCTCCTAAAGCATCCTTAGATTCGCTTCGGGAACTATAGAACAACACTGTTAGTTGTTGTCGTCATCCACTTAGGCTTTCCTTTGTTTCAGAAGAATTTTAGCCCAGTCTCTAAAGTAAACTTAGATAATAATAAAGAACGAAACTGTCCCTATTGGCCCTATTTCTAACCAGAAAAAAAATTGTTATGACGAGGTTAATTTTGATCTGTTAATCACTCCTCTTGTTTTTACATGAAACGTAAAATTCCGTTTTGTACATTTTACTGAAAACCTTTACTTTCAAGAATCAATAAGGAAATTATAATGCATTTTAGCATCTGAGATATTTAGTAATTTAAGGTATCTGCATATGGTAGTTAATCAAAACAAATTGTATTAAGATTACAAAAAAATTGAATGATCAATGTGAATCGGTTACACGCGATTTTTGTTTTGATTGATCAAATTACGTATTTTACATGGTCCTATAGTCTGCTATTAATATTCTAATAATTTGATGGCAGAGTTAAACAGGTTTTCATTTTATTATTAGTTTTTTCTTAATATCAAATTAGTTTTTACTAACAATCAATCAAATTAATCTTAGGTTTCGGTTGCTCGACTGTTTAAAACCATCTGATAATTATTATGATCAGGTTAAAATTACACGCTACTTCCATACAAATGCAACTCGCCTTATATAGACATTTTCCATTTAACAAAGGGCAGGGAATAGGATAGATAAAAAATCAGAAGTTGGCGTCACGCGGAGTAAGTTATGGTAATCTAATCGTAGTTCTATAGGTTAAAATTGAGAACCCCGAATACAAAATGTCTAATATCATAACCAGCATGATTTCTTGGTAATCCGAATATTCAATTAAGACTTATTCAAATTGTCGATCAAAAAATATATAAATGAAATAGGAGAAATTAATTTTTTGGTGAAGAATATATTTACATAAAAATAACATCAAAGCTCTCTTCCCCTTGGAGTGTTTACATCTTTAATTAATTTAGCATGCCTGCTAAGTTTACATCTGGACTACGCGTATTCATATTTGCTATGGAACGTATAAAGTTCATGGAATAAAGCACCTCAATTGTATATTAAAGTTCTTGCTATAACTTTCTGGTTTATCTGTGAGTGCTACTGATAATTAGGACTTTATCATCGCACTCAGACAATTATCCTTCCTTTTAATGCGTCTACTACCCTGCTATCTCTTCACCATCCCTCTTAGTAACAATTGCCTATTGTTTGGGTTTACATTAATTTGTGCCTCAATAAATCTTGATTACAAGGGTTCAGATTGTGCCATCCAAACATTATCAGTTGCTCTAATAATACAAAATCCTACTGTAAACAGTAAATATTATACGGTTCCTAATTGTGTGATGAAATCTGTAACGGAAACGGCAAATAAAAATAATCGCCATGAATAACTCCATTAGCTTTAAGTACTATTAATTAAAAGCAAAAGCTACATAAAATGATAAATCACTGTATTGAATTGAGTTTCTTTTTTTATCAAATTGAAAACTTGATAAATGAGGTGTGGTTTTATCAAATTGACTGTAGAATTCATAATGGACCCTCAGAAAGAATAAAAATGATCCTTGACTTTTTTTACAAGAAAATTTTTTATTGCTTGAAATAAAAATGATCTGAAGAAATGATAAAAGCGAAACGCAAGAAAAAATCAAGGACCTCCACAAATACTAATACTGGTATGATTTGACGAAAGGGTGATTACCGCGTGTTCAACCTCTTAATACTCGAGGAGCCCCCACAATTCGACGTTGAAAGTATAATTTCCTGAAAGCTCATAAATTTTTTACGACTTCTGATTCCAGATTTAGAGGTCGTGGTTCATTTATATAGGTCGAAATTGCGAGGCATTTCGAGTTTTTGTGGTTATTCTGGTTTTTAGCAAACACATACCGATCTTCTTTATATTTTGATGTGTCTACAGGGGTTTTTTTGTTTCGTTAACGTTTATTTTGAGGAAAATTGAGTTGTCAATTTTACATAGGGTACTCTAATAAAATCTTGTTGGGGATATGATACAGAGAACGAATTACTTTTGTATTACGACTATGATTTTGATAAGAATGGAAATTCTCGAAGTTTATTGGAAATTAGTTTCACGAAGGAAATAAAAGTTAAGTTGTGCTACTTTATAAAAACGTTATTACTATTGCGTTTAGATTTACCTCCTTGTAAGAGTAAATACAGAAAAAAATAGAAAAACGGGGAAAATCAATCCCAATGCAATAAAAAACAATATTACTGATATTACAACAAAATTATGGATAATATTCAGTAAAACTTATGGCGTCAGCTTTTTGTTATTGGTTTTTATTCTGCGAGGGAGAGTAAAAAAAAGGAAACGAATGAAAAAGATATGAAAAAACAGAAAATCAATTGATAAGAATAGACGTGATTCATACGTCCTTATTGACACGGAATACATTATTGCTTCATGTAATCGCGATACAGTGCTACAGGCATGTCCCTTGTGTTTAAGAATAAAAATATCGTTTTTGAGGAATTTCCCCATTCTAAAACTGTTTCCTAGTTTCCTGTAAACCAAGAATTCGAATTTCAGCGTCAGACTGTATAGTATTACTGAAAAAGCAACGTTTTATAAATTTGATTGCTGTTAGAGTGATGTAACAATTTAGTTTGCTAACGTTATAATTAATCCACTTAGGATGTCCCAATACACTTGTGGCCACCCTGAAATTGCCTTTAATTTTAGAGATATCAGCCTAATAATTCAAACATGTTGGGATATACACCTCACTATATGAAATAGGGTACCTGATAGCTTTTTATAGTTTTTAAACAATGCGCAGTGTTCCATCAAGAGAATTTCTTTTTAGGCATGGAAAAGTTAGAAAGCTTATAGCGGAGCGAACTTGCATAATTTTTGAACGCGCTGTCCTATCATGTATTCCTTTTATACTTCGAGGCTTCTCCAAACAAACACACTAAAGCGGCTCTTCTACTTTTTAGTTTTAATTTATAATTGAAAACTGAACTGATAAATGAATCCAGATTTTGCCTTCCTAAACCCTCTTCCACCAGCTCTTTTTGAGTTGCAATATTGTTGTAAATCTTTAGCTTTCTCAACGCTATTAACTATTACGAGGCTTCACTTTCCAACGAATTATTTGTTGTGGTTTCGTTCTTGTTTTAACTTTCCAAAGAGCTGTGCATGCTGCTCAAAAATTAAATTCTGAACTGAAAATGAGTTTTCTGCCTTACAAAGCAAAAAGACCCTAATTGTAAGAATTATAATTTTGAACAATTAAGTGAAACGTATTTGGCTTTCTTTACGTTTGCACTGAAAAGATCGTTAGAAAAATTAGTGCGTATCACTTGTTTTCAAAGGCAGAGCTTTACTGCCTTAGTGCACAGAGTTCAGCAATACCGTAAACTCAGTTTCGTTTATTTTTCGATTTAGGGCCTTTTTTCATTTTCGGGTTCCATTTCCTTAACCTTACGATAGAGATATGTGCGGAAACTAGTGATCTTTTGCATATTAGCGAACCATTTGTTGCGACCTAATGTTGGTTCCGCATTTGATATTTATAGCAGTTCTGTCCAAAAAGTAAACAATAAACTAAGATGGAGTTTTGGCGTCCCATGTCGTCACAAACGATGAGTCCGCCTTAACCTTCTCTTTTTAGACGCATTATGCACTTTTCGCATTGTGGCCATTGTGACGACTTTGTTGTTTTGTCTTTTAAAACTGTCCGATCAAACGATAAATTGTAGATTATGATCTGGTATCGGCTTCCCAAGGTCGCTTCTAGGGACCGGGGCTACCACCGCCGCTACCACCTCTAGGCCCTAGCTCGCCCGCTTCGCGGCTCCGCTCGGAGCCAACGCCTTCGGCGTCGCTTCGTCGCGCCTGCGGCCAGAGGTTTTTGTACGCACACGCGTCGTGCACGAAAAAAGAAACTACGTTTGGTCACGCACCCATCTTGTGCTGCCGCATGGATCTTGAGCAAGCATCTTCCCCACCTCACCTGCCCACCATAGTCCCATATCTGTAGGTTTAGCCGTTTGCAAGATACGGATTGTCTACTGCAACAAAAAAACAAAAGGCGGTCGGTGCCGCGCACGTTTTTCATCTCCAACCTATTTCCCACCGCACCTACCTACGAAAGTCCCATTTCTACAGGATCAACCGTTCCCGAGGTACGGGAAGTATGGCAAACAAAAACAAAAGGCGGTCGGTCTCGCAATCATCTTATGCAAGCCTATCGCCCACCGCACCTGCCTACCACAGTCCCGTCTCTAAAGAATCCAGCCGTTTTTGAGACCCCGGATGTTATACAAAAAGAACAAAAAACGTTCGGTCTCGTAACCATCTCGTGCTCCTGCATGCACCTTGCGCGAGCATTTTCTCCACCTCACCTACCTATCAAAGTCCCATCTCTATAAGATCAGTTGTTTAGGAAATACGGAATGTCTGCCAAAACAAAAAACAAAATGTGGTTGGTCCCGCACGCAGCTTATGCAAGTATTTCCTCTCAACATTCCCGCCTACCATAATTCCATTTGTATCGCATCAGCCGATCCGGAGATACGGAATTTCTGCCAAAAAGAAAACAAAATACGCTCTGTCCCGCACACATCGTCTGCAAACCTTTCTGCCGCCGCACCTACCAACCAAAGTCTCATCTACATAATACTAGCCGTTCCGCAAATACGGGATTTTTGACAAACAAAACAAACCCGGGCGGTCCCGCACACGGCATGACGGCCAAAAAGATCCAAATACGCTCGGTCACGCACACATCTTCTCCAAGCCTCTTAGAAATAAACAATACGGTCGGTCCCGCAAGCATCTTATGCAGCCCTTTCCCCTACTACACCTGGCGCCAAAGTCCAATCTCTATAGTATTAACCGTTCCTCAGATACGCGGTGCCTTCAAACAAAAACAAAACTCTGCCTGTTACTCACGCATTTTACGCAAGGCTTACCTCCCACCACACCGCCTACCAAAGTTCGATCTTCATAGGATCAGTCGTTTCTGAAACACCGAATGAGTCAAAACTGTTGTGGATTGTGCTGCGCCCTCAAATCGTCCCCCTTTTGAGCTTTCCAATTTTTGCCGTATACCCTACTAAATAAGGCTCAAAGATTCTCCCTGGAAGGTTTAGAAGGTTGTGAGTTTTGGGGCGTAGAATATGTTATGCCTTTCTAACTATGTCATTGTGGGTCACAATATGAAATTGGGTCAATACTTCATCATTAGCGTGGTGGGTGTTAATAAAGCTTTCCAATTTAGGAAGGCATCTATGAGTTAAGATCAAATTGAAATATTTCTTATTGTGCTACGAGTACAATGTCTAAGTCTCAAGGCGCAACAAACATCAAGCATGGAGGTTCCGTCGGATTCTCATTGTCCGTTTTGAGGATTTGTTTAACATCGTGGAAGCATTACCGTCTTTAATCTTTCTAAACATCTTATCAAAAAATAAACTGTAAATTAAGATCAGGTTTCGGCTTCCCAAAGTCACTTTTAGTGTCTCATTTTTGGTTTCCGCCTTTATTTAATCTTTTAGATAGAGATATGCTTGAGTACGGCTGGGTCCTTGCGTTTCAGTAAGTCATTTATTATACCTATGGTTAGATTAGAAAAAGCTCTACTAACAAATTTGTTACTTTTAGGCTCGTTTCAATTTCTTTTTCTCAAAAACTAAACTACAAAAATTCAATGCTTCAAACTTAGATTCCACCTTTCTTTGAGCTGATCAGTGGAGATATGCTCAGAGACAGGTCGGCATGCTCTCTCCAACTGGCTATTTCTGCGGTTAGAATTCGTTTGTCTTTAACGTTTTTGAGAAAAACTTTGCGCTCTTCTAACAAAGCAAACTAGCGTCCTTTTTGCACGTGTTGCATCACATACACGGTGTACATACTCTTTAGTTTTTTTGGCTGTTGTACAAGTACAACATATTTTTGCGGCCTTGCCTATTTCAGATTTTCTTAACATTCCCATACAGGGAATTGCAATCACGTTTTGGCATTCCAAGATCACCAAAAAATAACTCAACGGGTTCCAACTGCTCTAACTTTCTTGCTGGAGATATGCATACGCGCTGAGGCAGTTCGAGCTGCTCCCTCTGGTGGGCTATTGTAGTGACCTACGGTTAGGCTTCGTTCTTTTCGAGAAAATTGCTATCTTGCCATTTGTACAAGTTGTGTGAAATCCAAACATTTGAGCATTATAATAATAAATTTAGATTATATAAGATTATCACTGAAGTCAGTTCGAGACAGAACTCGCTCCAGACAAGATGATCCTCTAGCTTGGGTCATGCTTTATTGATTTAGACTACCTATGATTTAAGCTGATTTTCGAAAATCATAACCTATGACGAAGGAGTATCTAAACTTGTTACGAGTCAGGTAAAAGAAAGTTTTATTCTCTGTTTAAAGACAATTTTGATCTACAGAAAAAGCTATTTACTATTACTCTGGAAATGATCTGAAATATAGTTATACGAGGTCTGTTCAAAAAGTATCGGGAATTTTGTTTTTTCAAAAATTATTTATTTATTCATTATACACTTGTGCCAACGTTTTTTCCAATCTTCGAAGCACTTCAAAAAATCATTTTTTGTGATCTTGTTTAGCTCCTTCTTCGATGCCGTCTTTATCTCCTCAATCGTAGCGTAGCGTCGTCCTTTCATGGGCCTCTTCAGTTTCGGGAACAAGAAAAAGCCACAGGGGGCCAGGTCTGGGGAATACGGTGGCTGCGGCATCATTAGTGTGTTGTTTTTGGCCAAACATTCGCGCAAAAGCAACGATGTGTGAGCAGGGGCGTTATCATGGTGCAAAAGCCAATTTTTGTTCTTCCACAAATCCCGGCATTTCTGGCGGATTGCTTCGCGCAAATTGCGCATAACTTGCAGGTAATATTCCTTATTGACCGTTCTACCCTGTGGCAAGAACTCATGATGCACCACGCCCCTGCAATCGAAGAAAACTGTAAGCAAAACCAAAAGCACGCTCTTCGTCGTTCACATCTTCTCGGCCCTCTGAGAACATTTTGTACCACCGATAAACGTTGCTTCGGTCCAAGGTAGCTTCACCATATGCCACAGTCAACATTCGGAATGCGTCCGGGCACTTAATTTTGTTTTTCACACAAAATTTGATATAGATTCTTTGATCCATTTTTTTGGAATAGGCAAAAATCGAAGACGAGCCAAAACACGTCCAAGCAAAACAGCTGTCAAAAATTAACTGAACATTCAAAATGGCCGAACTTGTCGGCATAAGTGAGGGACATGAATACAAACATAACACCACAAAGAAATCAAAAATCGAATATATGTAACCCTCGGAAATTCAAAATTCGCGATACTTTTTGAACAAACCTCGTATATAAATCTGAAAAGAAAAGTATAAATTATTCAATTCTTCAAAATAATAAATGTAGGCCACCCTTAATTCAAATTAAACAAAAATTTCTGTTTTAAATGTAAAAAAGTTTCCCATTCAGTTCCATTACCAGTCCCAGAAAAATATCCACATATGTTTTTTTGCGAAAACGTCTATAAAGAGGACTTCAATACGTTATTTATCGAAAAGGGACACACTGCTAAATCAAGTTTGAAAAGTGCTGCTTCTTTGTGTTTTTGCAACAGTGTAATAAATGTTATGTATAACAAATGGAAAAAAGTTTTCTAATATTCCAAAAAAGCCTTTTTATATACATCGTTAGTTTCATCGCCTGATTTGATTTTCTAGATACCTTTTCGAATATATATTTCTAAATTCAATAAAAGTATTTCATATTACACATCCAATACCAGAATTTCAAATAACTACTATATGGGAATATTCATTCAAATAAATTTTACCCATGAACAAG
Source organism: Ignelater luminosus (assembly GCA_011009095.1). Taxonomy (NCBI): domain Eukaryota; kingdom Metazoa; phylum Arthropoda; class Insecta; order Coleoptera; family Elateridae; genus Ignelater; species Ignelater luminosus. The sequence continues at coordinate 38,044 of VTPC01089840.1, read as the reverse complement.
TTTTGTATTATATCAATCCTGAACGAATTTTTCCTTTCTATTCTTAAACCAATTGATTCGTCCCTTTATTTTTCATATTTAGATATAATTTAGTTTATTAACAATAATTGCTTTGTCATTGTACCGAGATATAGTATTAGCCTCAGGTGTTGACATTTGAAAAAAAAAGAAATAATAATAGCAGCAATAAAATATAAATTTGTGTTTAATAATAAAGTGCCGAACACGATTTACTTTCTTGACAGTTCAACAACTTCGATAACAATAACAAAATCATGTAGGCCTGGTCCAACACTTCACGTGTTTTGTAAACGTAGGATATAGTCGATTCGGAAAGGACATGTGTCCTATAGTTTAACATGGGTCAGTGCAAATTCACGTGGAGCAAAATTAAATTAGGACTATTTCAAGAAATGTTGCTTCTGAAGTTGACCTTTTGACAAGTGACGCGTAAAACAAGAAAATCCTTTGTAACGCTTTCAATAAAACGCTGAGCAAAGTTGTCTGTTTCATAGGTACATATTTTATTTTAATATATAGCTAGGTTGTCTGTTCCTTTTGTAATTTAAAGTGAACTTGGGGAATTCTCAAACGCACTGAAAGTTCAAAATGTAACATCAGTGTTTTGATCGATGCTTTGATCGTTTACATTCCTTATTTATTTCTTGCTTTCTTATTATTTTATAAGACGTTATCTAGATATATACGTATATATATTAAGTTTTTAAATTAGCATGTTATTGATGAAATTCCTTTGTCATCAAAAAGAAATGTAAGCAGGAATTTTGTATATTATACGTCACTTAACATTTTGTACAATAAAAGAAAATAGAGATGTTTACAAAGAAAAGCGATACAAATGTGTTGAATAACGATGATCATCAGTTCAGAGAAAATAAAGAAAAATTCAAGTTAGTTAAAATGTGGTCTACAAGACGTGTGTATACTTATGACTTGGATATTTTGTGTGTGTCAAGATGAAATGCCTTCGTTTTATCCCATTTAGAATTTCGTTTGCAGTACGAAATTTTCAGAAAATTATATAGATAACTGTGAAAAAGTATTTGGTCTGACATGTTCAGAAGAAAATGTTGACTAAACGACTTATAGATTTAAGCAGACTGCATTAACGCCCATATATGAACACTCGCTACCCAGTAGATATCTTGGAACCAGACCTCTGGTGCAAGTCGGGACCAAGACAGCAAAGATGTTATAAAAATGGCTGACTACAAAAGTTGTCAAAACGCATGAAGATCCAAAGGCTTCTTAGCCAACAGCAGCAGTTTCGATTTGGCTTGGATTTGATACCTGGCTAAAGAAGAATATCATGTAAGTACTTTTAGTCAGAAAGAAAAAGACGCGAAAAGCCTGTTCCCTTCTTATAGTGTGGCAAAGAAAGTATTCTCTTATTGCCCCAACTATGAAACGGTAGGAAGAAAATGATGTTCACTACAATATGCTCTTGCAACTGTCAGGTAGAATCGCCAGGGGGTAGTCAAACATCTTTGCTTTGAGAAAGTTTACTATACGATCCTATTTCATGCAAGCAAACGTCGAAAAGTCGGCAAAAGTGGCCGACTATTTAGATACAGCAAACCTGGTGGTGGATAGTGGGTTGAATGGAGATAGATATGTTGTTGTGATATAACTTGTAAACGAATGGTTTGGTCACGGCGACCTGGACTTTGGGATTCAGGCGCAATCTAGCCAAATCATGGTAGGAGTAGTGCAGCGTCGGAAGGCTGAACGTCTCGTTGACATTGGTGACTGCAACAGTTACAGTTTTATCTCAAGGTGTCTAACCAAGTTGCTAGTTCTAGATAATCCTAGAATTTTTATATTTAACTTTACCTTGAGCTAGAATGACATCGTGACAAGAGGCTTTCATATTAAAGATAGGCTGACCACTGTCAGCGAGGAAGCTTATAAAAACGAACTGATACAACAAAGTCAGTCTTGGGTATCATCTTATTAGTGTCTAGTCAAGTCGATAGCTTCGCCTGTAAAAATGTAAGTTTCTTGTAACTTATTTTATTTCTTTTATTTGGTGTTAATAATTATAATTTATTCTTAAAATGTCTTTTCCTATCTTTCCTAAAAACGGTCCTAAGCTGCAATAGCCTTTTGCCATGCCAAGTCCTTATCGTAACAAATTATGAATAAATAAGTAATTATGCATTGCATGCATTGTATTTCGTAATAATATGAAGTGCCAACCAAAGTTCTAGTGTACCCTCACAACCAGGACACTATCAGTAAGAAACGTAAATGGAAGTCTCAGTCATCTTTTAATGATCAAGCAATTTCTGGAGCGTTGTTTTAATAATTCGTATACCGCTGAAGTAAAGAGTGCCAAAGGTAGCGGGGAGGGACCGTCAGACAAAATTGGGAGTGCACTGTTGATAGCCAAGATAAGTGTGTCAAAAAAGTGGCGTTTTACTTTCCAGAACTATACCACAGCTCTCCATAGACCATTGCAGAACCAACCTAGATAGCTACGGTAGCTTAGTAGCGTATTTCAGACTGTGAAAATGCTCAGAAGGTTGTGGTCCAAGGAACATTTGGAGCATGCTGGAAGGAACCTCCAGCAACCGGACTGCCAGAACAAGATGTGCTGGTATTCAGGAGTGCGGAGATGTTTTGTATAGGTTTGCCATCACAAGGAAAATTAATTTTAGTTTTGTTTGGAAATGAGCACCTGATTTGAACCGGAACCTTTCTATGAATCACTAGACAGCGTGCCTTGTACAAGTTTCTTATTAATACGTGAACCATGAGTGGTCACTATATGTAAGTAAGAAGGATATCTGTTACTGAAAGGTATGAAAGACAAAACCCTTTTGTTTGAGGTTCAGAATGACAGTCAGAGACCAAGTGGTTTCAAAATAAGCGATTTCCCCAAAATAATTATAAAGGGGTTTTCAATAAGAGGTGTTATTTTGAATAGCCCGCTATTTCGGTAGATGTCACTTTTGAAGCTATCATTTTTTGACATTTGACAAGTAGAAACTACGCCATTAATAAATATGGAACGATACACGCTTCAACAACGCATTGAAATTATTAAAATTCACTATAAAAATGGTGAAAATTTGGCAGAGACGGTTCGTAAAACTCGAACATTTTTGGGTCACCGTGAAGCACCTTGTCGGACCGCAATACAGAAATTGGTGAAAAACTTCGAGCTCTTGGGACAAGTTAGTGATGTGAGGAATAAAACCCGTGCACGTCGCTCAAGAACAGCCGAGAATATTGCTGTTGTAGCCGAAAGTGTTAAAGAAAACCCAGGTTTGTCCATTCCTCGTCGTTCTTTGGAATTAGCCATTCCACAAACGTCATTACACCGTATTTTGCATAAAGATTTGGGTCTTAAGGCTTATAAAGTCCAGTTAACACAAGAACTCAAGCCGGCCGATCATCAACAACGTCGTGTCTTTGCTGATTGGGTCGTTGAAATGCATGAAAATGATCCAGAATTCCATCGAAAAATCATCTTGAGTGATGAGGCCCATTTCCACCTCGGTGGCTTCGTCAACAAGCAAAATTGTCGGATCTGGGGCTCAGAAAATCCAAGAGTTATTGTTGAGAAGTCTCTCTATCCTCAACGTGTGACTGTTTGGTGCGGTTTATGGTCCGGCGGAGTCATTGGACTTTACGTTTTCGAAAATGAGGCTGGAGCAACAGTTACGGTGACTGGATTGCGCTATCGAGAGATGATTAACGATTTTTTATGGCCGGAATTGGATGGTATTGATCTGGACAACGTTTACTTTCAACAAGACGGCGCTACGTGCCACACAAGCAACGAAACCATTGATCTTTTACGGAAAAAGTTTCCGGACCGTGTTATCTCTCGAAGAGGTGATCACAATTGGCCACCGAGATCTTGTGATTTAACACCTTGCGACTTCTTTCTTTGGGGCCACGTGAAAGAGAAGGTCTACGCCAACAGCCCAGCGTCGATTCAAGACCTCAAAGATGGAATTCGTGAGGCTATCGAGGACATAGGGCAGCCACTTTGCGATTTGGTTATGGAAAATTTCATGAAAAGGATATTGTCCTGTAAGCGTGGTCGTGGTGGTCATTTGCCTGATGTTATTTTCCACTATTAACGGCATACCTTCCTCTTTATAATGAAATAAACATCCGATCATTTATATTAAAAAATGGCACTTTTCTTTGAATATCAAAATAACACCTCTTATTGGAAAACCCTTTATTATCACATTGTTAAAAATTTTTTTCCAGTAAACAACATAATGTGTTTTATAACATGATTGTCGCATGCAATACTCTTGTATCGAATATGATGCAATTTGGAAAGGAAATTATTTTAAACTCTGCCCTTAATTGAACGCAGAATTTTCACGGATTTAATATTTGAATTAAGTAAAAGTAACGAACTCTAAGAATTTCAACAAAACAGCGTTGGTAGAGCATTTGATCTAGATCGTCAAGTACGTGTGGGTTCGATTCCCACACGAATTCTGATTTTTCTATTTGTAATTATTAGCAATTTGCTTTGATAACGCTTCGCAATAATTATGAATTTTAGGATTAAGAATCTCTCTAAAAGTTATCAATCCTCCAGACTTTATTTCAAACATGAAACTGCCCAGAATAATTTTCAGGAGGCTCCTTTATTAGGCACTACGCGTTTACGTCAATTTATAATATAGAGTTTGTAGTTTATGGATGAACGGATTTAGTCAGTGACTGTAGACATTAGACAATGATTTATATTCGTGGTCGGCGTATTTCTTAAAACTTAATTCAATTTCTCACAATGAAGAAAAATAAAGAAGGAAATATTAAGCTAGACATATCTATTTGCAAACAAAATGCAAGAGAAATAAGAATCTTTCTTTTATTTAGTGAAAGTTTAAGGAAACAAAACAAAACTTGACTTTAATAAGCAATATATATAGCAGAAATATTTTCTTATATAAAGTAATAATAAATAATGGGAGATAAGAACATAAGAGGCTTAAAGTACGTCACAATAATAAAAGTATTTCATTAAAAAATGCAAACGAAATAAGGGATTATAATATATCTCTGTCAGAGGAGTAATCATGTGGATTATTTTGTATCCAGTAGAAAAGTTTGTTTGTTAAAAAAAATTCGAATAGATTCATCAGTGACAAAATTTAAATCCAAATGAATAAAACATGCTCATTTCTTTAATTCCATTAAAAAATCTCGACGGTGTGCAAGCAGCACTATAGCATCTTATGCAAATAAGAAATGTACCGTACCGTAATGAATTAAAATTTTCCTTAAAATTTAAAAGTATTAATTTCTCCGGGATGTTCTAACTTGGGCAATTTATTTTACTTTTAAATGTCTCGTACAATTAGAAAAGTCCGGATTTCAGCAAAAGTTTCGGATCAAAGCAATCTCGGATTAAAATTTTTAATTGTCATTCATAAGGCGACCGCAATCAGTCAAGACGGGGACAAAAAGCTAATTCATTTCTTTCTGAAAATTAAAAGTCATTTTTCAATGCCTTTCTCATCTTTTATTCAAAGCATTTGACAGAGGAACCTAAAAGATGATGGCCACGAGGACACACGTCGGGTAAAACCAGCGGATTCTGCAAGACGTATTCAAAATAAATCAATATTTAATCAAATATTTTATTTCAGACTTCAATTTCAATGTTTATTCGGTTAGATGAGTTTGACTGACTACAACGAAACCTCATTACCATGTATAAATATTAAATACTTTATTCCGAAATGTCAATTTCTCAATCAGACGCTTGTTTGTTGTTTTTTTTTTCTTTTCTGAACATTTTCTATACGGTCCGTGTAATTGATACAGGTGTGCACCCAGTAGGAGTCTTTATCCATTACTACCTCTAATTCCATTTCTACCTACTTCCGACATCTGTTTTAAACTCGTTTAGCTCCATTTAATATCAAATCAACTCCGCCAAGATTTGCATAATGTATTACGTTTATTTGCTATAATAATTCATGTGTCATAATTTTTTATTTAGTTATTATTATTCTCTGATGAAAGACCGTTTTTATTCAGGTCAAAAAGTCAACAAGATTACATTTATTAATTTTGTTATGTAACAATTTTCGGCCTATTCGCTCGAAACTATTTATTTTGTCAAGTGATGAATGCAACAAATTATCAACAGCTCCGGAATAGTTTTCTTTATTTATTAACTCGGGATTTAATAAATTTATCCAAGTCACACAACAAACTTCCTAACAATACTAAATCTATTGTGTGTTTTATGCTTTATCAACATTATTGTAAAATATCTAGTAGACAATTCTACTTAGTTACTACTTCAAATCACCTCTTTCTTTAATTATAATTGGGATCTCTGGAGTGATTTTTGTAAAGCTATTGGATTTAAAATTGGTATTTGACTTTTGTATCATTCGTACGTTTTTTTAAATTTATCGCGCTTTTGTTTTTCTTTCTTTCTTGTCCCAGCAACGTCCAAGAACCAACATAAGATCTCACGTATGATTAACAGGGTATAAGTCAAAGATCAAACTCTAATCTGCTGACGACGTAAGCATGCTACTTTATTAATTTACCCACTTCAAAGCATAAAGCTTTGAGAGGTAATTCTTTGAATGTTATGAATACTGTTGACATTAAATAGTATCTTCTTATTACTTAAACAAAAAAATGAGAAACAAACAAGATAGGTTACTATTTTTCTCAACTCCTCCTTGAATTCTTCCGACTTCTCCTAACTGCCCAGAAGTATCTTTGACATTTTCTCTAACTTCCTAAATTTTATATGTTTTGCATCAGGTTTCCTTTCCTAGATTTTCGTTGTTTCTCCTTGATTTGTTGAAACTTTTTAAACAAATTTGCAGCAAGTTTCTTCTAAGGTGGTAGTGACGATTGATTGTAAAGTGAAAAATAATCCAATTCATCCACTCTTAGGTATAAAAGTTCAAACTGTATAACTTCAGCAAGGGTATGCTTTTTTCTCGTAGTTTTATTGTCTTTTTCTTGATCAGCTCTTCATGCCCGTCTTCTGTTGGGTATTTAGACTTACTTACTTCTACCTAACCTAGTATTCGCGTGACTCTTGCTTTCTTGACCTTGTATCTTCTTCGTAATGCTCTTCCACTTCCCCAGCCTAATCAACCACACCAACACTTTTCTCTCTTCACGAAGTAGTAGTACTGTATCGGAGGTCTCAAGGTCAAGGGGTTTTAAAAGAAAAACTTACCCAATCATTTAAATGTACTGGCATCTCCATGACTCTCACCAAATCATATGTCTCCTTTAGCTTTCGTGCTTCTTTCAAGTTTCGTGGCCGCCAGGCGCCGATGTCTCAAAGCTTGATGACGCTCTTCCATGGGCAGCTTAACAGCACTTACTCAACAATCTTTTTTGTTCCCTGTCAACTCTCGGCATTCAGACTTTTTTAGATTTTGCAAATTTTAGATAATATTTCTAACTGGCTTCACTTGATTTAAAGTATTAACAGTTGACCTCCAAAACGATTCCTACTTGACAGTTTGTTTAGAGTTGTAAAATATTATTTTTCCACGGTAGAAAAAATTTGATTGAGCTTGCCTAGATAAAGTTTTAACAGATACCAAAACTCTCTGCAATTGGCTCTATGGTTTTTCTTATCTAAGAAAAATTTTTTGATCTTTACAAGCAATCCCAGAAGTATAATGTATCAAAGTTTTGGTAAACGTCAGTTTCTTAACCTTCAACTTAATGTAATTCTTATGATTACCAATGGAAATTACAAGCTGCTGAACCTTAGTTTTTAACGATTTAACATAATAAATAATCACGGTAAACAAAATCCCACTCCCAACTTCTAAAGGCAGGATTCTTGTTTTTCTTCAAATTATAACAAGAAAAACCACACTACACCATTTAGGCAACCTTTAGACAAATGATGACACAAGTGTCAACTATTGAAATGTTAATTGTTTAGGTCAGTGTTTCTCAATTTTAGGTTTTCAAACTTTCTCAAATGAGTCATATGTCGCTGACATACAACTATACCTGCAAGCTTAACAAACCTGTAGGTCATGAGTACTAATAGACTTCCATATGCTTCGATGGAGCTTTTGGAAGATAAGAATGATCTTTACTCTTCTGTCCATGTTCGTAGACTTTGGACACCTTGACAGAAATTTTGTTACATTTTTTGAGTTCTAAGACTACAAACTTATCCCAAACTTAATGTTGCAGCGCTTGGCATTCTCTGCAGTCTTTCATAAATGTACTCATGACAGTTTGGCCCTTGTTGGAAACGTTAAACTGGTAAGTTAAATTCTAAAATTATTTATTTTCTAATAGGAAAATTTGAAAAATATTGAAAAAGTTACTAGAAAACGTTGGAGTGTGTAACATTCATCTGCACATTTCAAAATTAATTCTTATTAGACATTTAGATGATCAAACTACATTTCGTATTTCTGCTTTTGCTCTATTTTTTTTTTTTGGGAAAATATCTTAACGTAGACTTAGCTTTAATATTCAGATGAAGTGAAAACTGCCTTCCAAATTTATTTTGATTTAGATATTTATCAGAATTAAAAATTGAATTTAAAACAAAGACAGCTTAAATAAAGAGCTCAGCATGAAATGTTAGAACTTATGAAACAATTAACTGTGATTTTTAAAGAAGAAGAAATGAAATCTGACATATTTTCCAATAACCGACACAACGAGAAAAATATTTACGAAAAAGACGAAAACAAATTGTAAAGTTTATGTTGATACTACTACTACTACTGCCACAAAACGTATCAGAAATTATTCAAATTTCAGAATATATTATCCTTATGCCTGTAAGTAGAGTTTAGACTGACGTTTCAGACAAAATTAGAAGTGTAAATATTTATAAAAGGCATACCTGATGAAAGAAACCATGTAACAAACCCAATTCTTATCCAAGAATTAGTCAATGAGCTATCCCTAAATTACAAAATTATATGGGCAGAGATAATTTTCAAGTTAAAATCGTCAACTGAAAAAATAGTCTTATTTAGTAAATAGTTGAAGAAGAGAGAGAAGATAATATTTACAGAAGATAAATGGGATGGAAGCAGAGGTAAATGTAAGTGCCTATTTTGCAAAGATGCTTCGCGACGGCAACTATTAAAAAATTGCAAGAAGTTTCTAGCAATAGTCGTTGACGACAGATGGGCATTTATATATAACCAAAAATCAGTTCTGTTTTTCATGCTTGATTCTACAGCACAATAGCAAGAGATGTAAAGTTAGAAGCAATTGTGATATAAAACAGCCTCTACTAAACCAGAAAGTCAATTGCTACATAAACTAGAAATGAAGAATACAGCGATGCAAAAACTTGAACCTTAAAAGTTCTTCTTAAAATACTGTCCATAACTACAAAAAGAAAGGAATCTATTAAGACTTACTCCTTACTAGACGAACCTTCTAGAGTAAGCCTAGTTTCTGAAGACATATCTGACAAATTAGATGAACTCGAAATGCTTCTTACATTTCAGTGGATAAATTTTAAGATCACATAACTCAATTCAAGAATTGTCAACTTCTCTATCGCTAGAGATTTTCCTAACGTTAAATTATTGTACTTCAAGATATTTGGCGTTTATAGTTTGGGATGGATCAGCTAACTAAAAATTCAAATTATGGCAATTTAGGCTAGAAAACTCGAAAAAAAATTCAAAATCTTTAAATTCCTCAAACATTTTGTACATTAAAGTGTACATGATCCAGTTGCACATATTTAATGATTATTCTAAAATAGTACATTTGAGTTTAGCATACCTTTGCTTTTTAATAGTTAAAGTAAGCGTAGCACCCTTAAGGCCTAAGTCTATTCCGAGTCTTAAATTGCAAGCCGCCTTGCTTGAAGCAAAACGCAGACAAAATTTAACAGACAACTTATAGTTACTTATTTTAAAGACAATATACTGGATGGCGCCAAAGAACTCAAAAAGAGCTGAGCCAGTTTGAAGAAAATCATAAGGTGGTTTTTTAATTTTGCATAAACATCACATACAGGGGAAGCATGAGGATGCCATTTCCTGCAGACTTCTAAAAGGTTGTAAATCAGATAGCGTGATATTTGGTATTACCTTAATTAATAAGATTGGTACTGCTATCAGCCAAAACAGGTATTGCAAAGAATATGCTAAACTAACTCAAACTCTGCTTAAATTTGATAAATGATATTTATGCATTAATGCACCTTTCTGAACATTTAAAGATATGATATCGGATGTTATTTAGATCCATTGTCATTTTTCCTGATAAACTTTTTATTTACATTTTATCTTAACAATGTTTCGTTAAACGAGTAGTAACCCTGTTTTTACGACTCTTACATTTGCCTCCCTCTTCCTTACTTTCTGGGTTTTCGTCCTGATGAATAATAAAGTAAAGCGGTTGATAATCAAAATTTCTCTCAAAAAATGATCAATTACTTTTAAACGCCTTTTAAATGCAAGGTTTTAATGGTAACCAAATTGCCATATTTTATTTGGCTTTAATCTTTTTGCGAGAAGACAGTAAATTTATAATAAAAGCAAAACTTTGGAAGAGGCCAGGGGGATTGTGCCGAGTGCCTTAAATAAGATCCCGTTGCTTGGGGTTCGCAGCCCACTCTGTTAATAAATTAATCACTGGAATTAATTTATGATCTTCTAATAATGAACGCTTGAGAAACAAATACTCGAGATGCGAATGAATAAATTAACCGTAGCTGAATTTAAAGTAACTACACCGACCGTGAAGAGATCTTAAATTAATTTACTGTCAAAACAAAAGCAACGAAAACGAAAATGATTTGCAAATTGTTCCACTCTTTTATTTATTACTCGAAACTAATTAATGTCAAAGGAATTAAAAATTACAACTGGAAAAATTGTAATTGTATTTGGCTTCAATTAACCTTCTCTTCTTGAATATAAACCGACCCTTGTCAGTGTTATGAAACATTTGCTTCGACCACTAATTAAAAACGAACGTAAAGAGTTACGTTCATTTTTATTTATTCATTTGACTTCTTTTAAAAGGAAGAGAAAAAGGAAACGTTTTTACTCTTTTTCATTTATGAAATTTCTATGCTTATAGAAAATTACCCAAAGAATGTCGCCATATAAAAACACAATGAATCGTGATGAACAAAATGCGAGATTCAGAAAGGACGAGGGTGCCACCAAGATTAATAAAAGTGGAGCAACATTAACAGTCGTAACACACAGGCAATATCCAACACACAATTTGGATCCGCTGCTCCCTACACCTCTAGGTATTCGCTCAAAGAATCTTTTCCTTAAATCTTACCCACTAGGTTAATGTTCAGTATCCTAGAAAATATCCTAAGGTTTTGGTAATTACTTTCATAGAGACTTTTATAATTTTTTTAGGTTTTATTGAAAACTTCTAAAGGAAGACTTTTTGTTATAAAAATAGACAGTGAAAGTATCTTTTGATCATATACGTTAATGTTCCCAATATGGTGTGATATAGAACATTGAGGACAACAGTTCGGGATGCATCCTGCGTGTCTGCTGAACCGTCCCCCAAACAACCCCGATGTGTTGAGGGGCATGCGAGAAATGGGGATCGATATATCCCATTACGTCTTAAGAATGGTGACCGTTTTAGTGGCCAAGTAGATTGGATTTCATTAAGAGAAAGGGCGAGCGGAAGGCTTTCAAAATTGTCACGTATCGCGCATCCCAAATCCGATCCATCCATTTTATTGGTATCGCCAACGTACTGTGAAAACGAAAGTATATTAGCGGTTCCGTTATTAATTTTTAACAATATTTCGTCTCCAGTCTGCCAAGCCTGTGTGTTTTGATACAAAATGAAATATCTTAGTGGGAACCAGCTGGGAATTATTTTTCAGTTGGATGTTACATCATAAGAGAGAAACTAGTAATTATTGGAATATCTAAATGTAGGTAGTTATTTTATTCATTTATCTGGGAAAACAATGGTGTTATATCTGTAAAGGATTGGTTTCAATTTGAAAAGGTTGCGTGCATGTAATTTACAGGACAAAAACTCTGTAGTCTGATTTAGATTTAAAGAGAATAATAATTATGGACTACGCTAGAATCACGATTTAATAACAAGTTCTACGAAAATTTGTGGTATTTAAAATTTAATATTACTAGCCGATGTAGCAACAAATTGTCAGAATAATAGGTGTTCGTTCTGAAAATAATTAGACTGTTACATAAGTAATTGCTTTTAATTGTTGTTGTTGGATCTATAGCAAAGACCTACAACAGCAAGCAACATTTCAGACATGAATAATTCATGTGCCTAAATATTTTTATATGGCAAAAACTAGTAACACTATCAAGACCAACAAGCAAGAGAAATAAAAGATGAGCAGTTTATTTTTTCCTTGAGACTTTTAATGCCCTAAAATTTATTTAAATAAAGTTTTTCGAGTTACAAATAACAAAGACTAATTTAGTTTTATTTTTGATAAAATTGAACTAAAATTGAATAAAATGTAAGGTTGAATAAAACGAAGATCAGACAATGAAAATGTAGGCGCAAATATAAACTGGAAGCAGACTAAACTATGTGGGAGGGTAGCAGAACACAGATACATAAATATTTGTAAATGTCATGGGATCATTCGCTAATTATTCACACAATATCTTGATAACAGAAATTTTGCTCAGTAATGAGAGTTTATTTTCTATCATAAAAATAACGTAAAACTCCCGAATCCATTAGTAATTATAAAATAACAAATACAACATACATGAACGAATTAAACTGTTCGTCAAATAATTATTTTAACGCAACATATTATTCTTCTGATTTTAATAAATCAGAAAAGAGTCATTACACAAGTTTGTACTAAAAATAATGGCACTTCTTAAGATCTTTAAGTTTGTAGATTGTTGAACTTACCTATCTTACTATTTCATACGGTTCATCACTCTTTGCAGTGAATTTCGTTGTAGGATTTTTTCATTGAACCTTCTCAATGCATCGTTCTTAGAGAGAACGTTTGGCATACGGTGAAATAGGTGTTTGGGTAAGAAGCTTTTTAATATCTCTAACGCTGTTTGCTCTGGCCATCGCATTTTCATACAGTTTAGCACTTCTCTGACGTTTCTTGGAGAAGGTCGTTCTAGAATGCATTTACTTTATTTTGTCCATTTGAATGCCTCATGTTGTGATTACATGTCCCAAATGACTATTTCACTGAGTCATAGGCAAATACTTACTTTTCACAACGCGTTTGTAATATAAAAAAGTGTAAACATTCAAATTCACTATAGTTACTACTCAAAGATC
>VTPC01089840.1:0-15033 GCA_011009095.1 Ignelater luminosus | reverse complement strand
TCATAGTTGCAAAGTTAAAATCATCAATCTTTATATTTTGCTGTTTTTACAGCACACTCTCACTGTATATTTTAAAAACGTATAATGTACAAAACGATCTTATTAATTCTAAGACTGTTCCTTCGCTGAAAATCCTATTTTACAACAAAAATTTATGAATACCTATATAAATTTTATTAACATTTTTTTACAATCTCGAAATTTGCATACAATTTACTTCTGTTATCATCACGTTTTTTATGTTCGCATTGTACAATACTCGGGACGTAATTTAAGATTTTTGAATTTTATTCTTTTTTTATAAAACTTGCATTAAAGATAAGATATACCTTAATAAGAATGTTCTTGAAAATTCCAAGCATGTAACCTACCTATCTACTAGAATAATTTTCCATAACAATTAGCCCAACAACTTAATTATAAATTTTTTAATATACGGATACATGTACTAGTAAAAGTCTAATAAACCTCTTTACATAAGTAGCTTATCTGTATTTATAAGTAGCTACTAGCTACCTAATTTAAAATTCAAAAAGCTAGGAAAAGCAGATTATAAGAATATTATTCCGCAAAAAAATCAATAAAGCTATCAAAGATGCTTTTGTTTTTCGGGCGCAAGAAAATTATAAGAGGTCATGTTCCCAAAAAGGGTTTTAAGATAATAAGAGAAATTTTGGAGATTTTTACGACGTCTGCGGTAGCCGAAAGTTTATGGCCTTAGCAATTTTAAAATAATGGAAAATTGGATACTGTTAGTAATTTGCGAAACGTTCTGCGTTATCTGGTTCAATATCTGAATTTTATATCCTTAGAGGAGGCCGGAATTACTGTAATTTTAAAAATTAGAAAATTACTAACTCGATTTCTTTGCTCATAAAAATATACAATGTAACTTAAAATTCGTTTAAAAGGTTGGTTGTAAATAAAAAAAAAATTCTGGCGAAATTTCGAGTGGAGAATTTGTATGTATGGTACAATAGCAAGAAAGAAATAAAAGTTTAGTGGATGGTGTAACGTACACGTAGAAGGTAATAATATTGTTTAATGTAGTGTGCAAACAGCCGTAAATATGATATTCTTGCAGTAAGTGTACGCTTACTATAATGCACGTGCTGGATTATACAATGGACCAAATTCTATTTTCCAGGGCTTTTATAAAGGTTTTGATAGTCGCATGAACGATTAGTTGTGTTTGGAGGATAAAAAGAAATAAGGGAACTCCAAAGGAGTAATATATTTGAACATGTAACATATAAGACAGATTCGGTTCCATACCGATACCGGTGATCTGATCTTCCTAGAAATAGTCATAAATAGTATTAGGATTTAACAAAAATAACAAGTCAAGTTAAAGATTTCTGAGAAGTTTGATCTTGAGAACCATCTACATTGCTCTTTAATGAAATATTTTAAATTTACATAGTACACATGATAAATAGTATCAAAAATATCCAATGGATCAGCTCAGTAAGTTTAAAAAAAAATTGAAATTACAAAGGAAGACATGTGGAAGCGTTTCACGAATCTTCTCCAAGTAATGATTAACTACAGCTTATCAAAATATTAAAAGGGGGAGTTTCGTCCTGTATAGAAAAACTATTTAACATGTCAAATTCATAAGTAAAGTAAAACATAATCTCTAAAGGCAGAAATCTATCTGCAACTTACATCCTTGGTCCTTAGTTATTCTTAATCGTGTTCAGGGAATGTTGCATCACATGACTATTTTTACAACGGTTTTGTTAACTTTCTGAGACTGTCACGAGAATTTTTGGTAATTTATTGGCTACTTTTCAAAAACTTTTTCACTGGCTGACTTGAAAAGTTTCTATCCTGTAAAACTTGTAATACAGAGTTTGAAGCAACGCATACCTGGTGATGGTATCGAACTATTGATTTTTGCACTCTGGTATTCTATTATCTTGCACTATCCTGGTAGTTTACTCTTCTCCATGGGACCCTTGTTCTACCCCGGTAGTTAGCAACTTAGATTAGATCTCAGGCTTAGTGCGTCCGAAGACAACTTCAGATTTTTACGTCCTTGAATCTCCCACCAAGCAGTATTCAAAATCTTCCAACCTACAAAACTAAAAGTAGAAGTGACTGTTAATAAGAGAAAGCTCATCAATTTGAGTAACTTTGAGCTTGATAAGAAGCCTATAGAAGTTCAAATATCTAGACGCTTAGAAATACGATCTTGCCTGTCCAAACCTAATTTCAAAACAATGTCTGGGTAGACAGTGCTTTATAAATATAAAACATGACTTCTTTAAAAGGTCAGGAAATATACATACAATTTCTTAGTTTTTGTCGGAATTACCTTTTTCTTCAAGAATCTCTTGATAATACCTGCGCTGAAAAACTTTTTTAGTTTCACTTGAGCTATCCAAAAGAAATAAAAAATAATGAATATCTACTAAGATGAACAATGAGAATCTGGCGTTAAAAACACGTTAATGTCGTAGAATCAACGTGTCTAGTTGAGATAGTCACTTTATATTTTGGTCAACGATTTGACGCTACTTTGTAAAAGCTATACTAACGTTAATTTCTAAGTTCTCAATTACGTTCTTTAGAAATGAAAAGAAATTAAAGATTTTATTTTCCAAAATATTACAACCATATACTTATAATGTCGTCGGAATTTGAATTTTGTTTTCAAATTTAGATGGTCTTGTGGACACTTGAAACAGGTATTGACCCGTAATATTTAAACAAATAAATGCTACAAGATTATGTCCAAAAATCAAAAATATAATTTGCTTTTCTTCGAGAAAGTTTTGACTTTGGTCTTGTGTTCTTTTGCGGTCAAATTGAAGAATAGCACATGCAAGATGTTGGATATGGAACCATGCCAGCTTTCTTCCTTCCGCATCTAAACCATTTATTGCATTTTTCTGAATATGCCGGTTACATCTTTTTTCAATAGTCTTTGTACCCTCATATCTGTGCGTTCTGATGCAGTTAGCTCATTTGGTCACTTTCACAGTTGCATTTAGAGTCATCCTGGTAGCTCTTGATTTGTTGTTGATGAGTTAACGACTACTACAGATGTTAGTATGGTGGACGAAGAGTAGTTAACCTCTTGGAATTTCTTCGATAGAACGCTTGTTCCATCCTAGCAGTTAGCAACTCGAAACTGTCTAGATCGTAGTCTATTTTTTAAGAGTTAACAACCACCACAAATGTCGATGTGGCAGTTGTAAGAGCTAGAAGCTATTTAACGAGTATTTTATTCCAACCTGGTAGTTAATCAGTAGGACCATTATCCCACACTGAAAGTTAGCCACTTAAAACCATCCCGAAGGATGTTGGGTCGTTGTTTTAAACGATCACATATGTTAGTGTGGTAGCCTAAAAGCGTAACTATCTTATTTTTTAAGATCTCGACTATATTTTACTGGAATGAAACCTGGAACTGATTGTCTGTACAGATAGTTCCATAACCACTCGGTCATCCGATCTGTTAAAATGTTCTGACGTGGAAGTTTGTTATTATATTGTTTAGTGTTCCTGATAACTAAGGCAAATTTAAAAACTTTAGTGTACTCAACACTGAACATTGTGAATTCCAGTCCAAAAATGAGAAATTCTGGATAACAATCAATCAGTGGAATAGAAAAAAAAATAGAAACTTGATAGTGAACAAACAAGTGGGAAAATTCCACAATTCGTCTTTTTTTGATATTTTTGCAAGTTCAGAAAATTTAATATCCAAGTTTAGAATCTTGAGGCCCACTACTGATCAATCAAAACGTAGATAAACGCGCCAACAAGATTTTATTACTTCATAGTTGACACTGATCGACAGTACAATGCAAGGTCATTGTGATCTTGTGTTCTGATTGGTTGATGGTATACTTTTGAGTTTTTAAAGTGCAGGCCTTATTTGTAGCATTTCTGGGCATGGTAAGACGTTTATGGTCGTGCTGAGCACTCCTAAGCTTTCCTAGGCTTAAATAGTGAATACCGATAATAAAGATTTCATAATTCCATTATGTAAAACTTCCTTATACAATTTGATGTAAAACTAAAAAGGAAACCAAGCCAAGTCATGAAGGTTCAAAAGTGGTTTCTGACACATTAGAAGTGAACAAGTATATTTATTTCTATTTGGAAAATGCTCTGGTAAGTACATGTCCATGGTTTGCTATTGCTTTACAAGGAAGAAACAACGATAAGAATTTGGTACAAGTTTTAGCTGGAAATCGAGTACGAATCTCTCGGTGAGCAATTCCTGCAGTAGACTGAGCACTTTGCAAGCCCTTATTTTTGCACAAAATGATTATTGATTACATAGATGCAAAACAATCTGGCGACAGTGATTAGGATGGTCAACTACAAGTCGAGTGCACTAGAGTTTGGTAAAAAAAAAGCGCGATTTGCTGTAAAATAACTGCCACGTTTGCTGATATTAACTTAGCTGTAATATTTTGGACATTTTCTGGATTAACTTAAAGAGCAGCATTTTTTAAACTTTTTGCACATTGTGGAGGTTTTCCAATTTCTCAATAGTTTCCGCAGTATATGAACAAACTGGTTTTTAAAAGTTGTTTTGGTCCGGAAATGTACGGTTGGGTTGATCAAATTTCTTTCACGTTTCTTGCCTTTACAATATGTCAAAAGAGAGGGGCGATGTCTTGAACTGGCAGTTTTTATTTTGTTTTATTATGATGTTTCCTAGACATTCTTTTGTGATATAGTTTTCTATTCCCATCTCAAGATGAGATAAATTTTGTTGTTAAACAAAGTGTAGATTCCAAAAATTATGAATTTCTAAGGGTTTGGACTTGCAACATAATACAACCTAGTGGAATTCTATGCAGCGGAATATCTGCACTTGTATAGAGAAAGCACATAGCCTGTTGTTGTTTCGATAAACTTCTAGCTTTTTTTTTAAATTATTCTTTGCTCTACCATATTTTTATTATTGACTTTCTCAGCTTTGAGTTGCAACAAATAACAAAGAAGCAATTAGGATAACAGTAACCATCAATTTTCAAAATCAAAGCGTTCACTTAAAGGAAGGTTTAGATTGCTTTACACAAGTTATTATGAACTAGCCTGGACCAATCTGATATAATTAATTGTGTGCCTTAAACATTAATATCCTATCAGAAACTGACATGTAGTAAATAAATTTATTAACACAAGCTAAAACACAATCTTACTATTATGTTAATATGTTAAAGCAAAATATTATTCATTAAGTTACAAAACACAAAACAATCAAAACGGTCAAGATACAAAATATAGATTGTTACTAAAACTGTGTTATTATTAATATGATTTCCTACAATTTAAGATTTTATGATGAAACTCACAATAAAATTGCCTCTAATAATCCTCTTAATCGCTGTCACGTTCATGAAAAGTATTTCTGCAACATTTTATAAAATTACAGTATCGATATGAAAAGCTGGACACAGCGCGTTCCGCTATAAAAAGAAAACCAAAACTCTCAAAGAAATTGCCATATGTGTAAACATACTGGCAGTTTATGATGAAAACATTTGATTATAGGTATTAAGAAACCTGAACTATGTATTTATAAATCCATTATTGTTGGCCTTATCGACCACCTTTCGAACTTCGTCCAATGTATTGTACGGACATTTAAAAAGTTATTGAAGAAGGACGTGGGCGTACATAATTATACCTTCTTTTCGGTACCTTGTATATAATATTTAATATCAGATGGTGCATTAAAGAATTAACATAAAAGCGTTTTTATAAGCAAATATATTTTACAGAAGAGACATTACGAATTGTTAACCCTTGAAATATTTTTGACAAACGTGACATTCCGTTAGTGTCAGAAAAACAGATGGCAAAATTCGGTAAAATCATAAGTGTACTAAAGACCGTTATAACAAACAATTATTTATGTAACGTCGTGCTACTAAATAAGTACATTTGTGATGCGAACTACTCAGAAATTACATTTACAGTTACACAGTGGCAAAACAGGGTATATTTAATTTTCTACAATGTATCCAATCTTTATTTCCTTTGAAAAATAATTCAAAATATGAATAAGTTGCACGATAATACGACAAAATTACTGTAATAAAGCATATGAGTTGGTAATTTAAAAAAGACTGTTTTTTACTGTCTAAATTGCACATTCCCTGTTTGCGGTGAACATAATCCTAATTATATCTTTTACCCCTATAAGCAACAATTATTGTTGACTGCTAAACAATACTGTGAGGATACACCTCGCAATTCTTAGGAACAAACAAGTACCACGCTGGTCTGTTTCCGTATTTCTTGGTGGAGTGCTTAATAGCTTTAATAAGACTCTGCGAGATTAATTTCATATTTCCATTCTATTTTTAGATTTTGTATTTGCTCTTTATTGGCCTAATTGTTTTCTAGTAGATCAATAGAACTTTTTATTTAATAATTCTACAGTTAAATATTTATGTTTATATAACGCTATTTCGTTGGGATTCATTAACTTTGTTGATTTAACTAATGTATTTTGAAATTAAACTAAATTGATTCTAAACCGTTCTATTTCTTTAATATTAATTTCACTAAACTGTTTACCTTAAAAGGCAATTTATTGTAATTAGTTTTCTAGAAAATTTCTATTTGTTCAACTATTTTGTAAATTTTCTGTATGCCTACTTTTACTTAACCTTCTATGCTCATACTTCTTAGGTATGCCCAAGGCTGCCTACTAAGGAACGTGGGGGTCAAAAAATTGTTTTTTATCTTATATACAAAAAGTAGGCCGAATGGTTTGATAGGTAGAATATACAGGCTGTTTTTTAAAAATGTCGGTGTTTTTATTTCTTTAGAAAAATCTATAACGTACTACGTATTTATTAAGATATACTCAAAGCATCTCTTCATCAAGATAGTCTAAATGAATTCTTCATAGTAAAAATTAATGTGTTTAGAAATCTTTCAGTTAATAATTATATTTGTTCGTTTTCTGTTTCATTAGGCATCTGTAAGGATATTTTGAGGGGCCGCTGATTTTCTGACATTCTCCGCTTATGAACAACGCAGATAAAGACAACAAAAACATCCTAACTAGTCATCTTCATTCCTCAAAATTAAATTATTAAAATTAAAGGTCAAACTAAATTTAAACAAAAATACTAGAACCAAACAGAAATTTTAAAAAAGGACGCCAGAGATCGTAAAGAAAATCACATTGTTGCCAATTCGATTTCTAATTGGGAGTTACCCGGTATATAAATATCAACCTTGATACTATAAATAAATAAAATGACTTCTAATGATTTTAAATATTTAAACTAATTTCTCTAATACAGAATTATCGACAAAAATGTAAAATCACACAGTTTATAGCAAATGGTTACATACGAGGTGTGTGAGAAAAGTAATGAGACTGGCAACACTGCGGGAGATCTGGAAACGTTGTGTCTACCGGCCTGTGCTAAACCGGTTTGTTTATCGCTTCCACTTCCTCAGTCCGAGTTACAACTCCGTACAGCTAACACATTATTTTTGACAGCGCCATCAGTGACGTTGTGCTTTTGTTGTATGTTACAGAAATGGAGCATCGGAATTTAGAGCAACGTTGTGCAATAAAGTTTTGTGTTAAACTTGGTGAATCCGCGAGTGTGACTTTTGAAAAGTTGAAACAGGTCTATGGGGAACAGTGCTTATCAAGAGCACAAGTTTTCCGCTGGCACAAATCATTTTTGGACGGCCGAGAACACGTTGAAGATGAACCTCGCTCAGGGAGACCTTCAACTTCAAAAACTGACGAAAACGTTGAACGTGTGAGGGCTCTTGTGAGATCAGGCCGTCGTTTAACAATAAGGATGATGAGTGAACAGTTAAATTTAAACACTTTCACCGTGCATCAAATTTTGACAGACATCATGACAATGCTCCGTGTCACACAGCAATTTCCATCAGTGAATTTTTGACCTCAAAACGCATCCCTGTTGTTCCTCATCCCCCCTATTCACCTGATTTGAGTCCTTGTGACTTTTTCCTTTTCCCAAAATTGAAACATGTCCTAAAAGGACGTCATTTTGGAACTCTGGAGAACATTCAAAAGACTGTGACCGACTAGTTAAAAGCCATACCAGTTGAAGACTTCCAGCGCTGCTACCAAGAGTGGGAACAACGACTCCACCGGTGTATAGCTGCCCAGGGGAACTACCTTGAAGGGGATAACATTGTTGTTTGAAAAAAATAAAAACTTTGGTTAGTATGAAATCAGTCTCATTACTTTTCTCACATACCTCGTACATCAAAAAAGGTCTACCACTCCTTTAAGCTTCCTAGTATTCTACTGTGTCAACACACAAAGATACGATTCTACACGTCAAAATTTCGAAATTGATTTTCCACACAAAATATCAATCTTGATCCAAAACTACTAAGTAATACAATGCGAAACGATTTACATTCCACCCGTAGAAAATTTAACTTCGTTTGCAAAAATATACAACAAAGAGAACCTCTCCAAAGGCAGATATTGATCATAAAAATCACAGATTTCTACGTTAAGTTTACTAATGAGAGAAAACGGCTTGTACATTCTTTGACTAACCAAGACAAAATGAATTCCCGGTGCGAGTCTCGTAAACCCTTCTACCCCGCGACCATATCTAACTAATGCAGGAAATAATTTTAGTCGCACAATAGATTATGTAACATTTTATAGGTTTTCATAAAATTGCATTTTTTTACAAAAAAATATTATTTGATCAATGAAGATTCGCTTTTCATAAGAATAAAAATGCCCAATAACATTGCATGGTTTGAAATATACCAAAACGTACCGGGAATATTATCTTAATTATTTAGATTAATTAAAAACGGCATAGAAATACAAAATGATCTTAGAAGCTCTCAGATTCATCAGATTTAGCATTTTCAGAAAGACTTTCTGTTCTTTTTGTCGTACCAGACGTCAAGCAGCTCTCTTTGATGAGCAGACATATCATCGTTTAAACAAGAATGATACTAAATTGCAATAAGACAGACAAGATTGTCATATGTTTCATTTTAACGGCCGACTTAATATCCTCAATAGTTTTTAATTGAGGATGTTTAGAAATACAAGTATTTCTCAGACAATACAGGGGAATCCAAGCCCACTAAACGCTTGGAAAAAGTATATTAGAGCTACCTAGGGTGGAAACGCGATGGAAGGCTAGAAATAAAGACGAGCTGCTGTTACGTTGTAACCATTTTTTATTTAGTGCACCTTGTACATATTCAAATCTGATCTTCCTATTTTTAATAATTTTCTCATACATTAGATTTCTATTGACTAGTTTCTTATTTTTATTAAAATTTTTGATAATTTAATCCTCCTTACTGACATCTAGCAGTCACAAACTGTACTGAGTTAAGAATGTTTGCGCATGTATTGTTTTGAGCGGTTAGAATTGTTCGTCCTGCCTTTTCACATGTTAATTTCGTTTCTTCAGTGATTTGAATTTCAGGTAAACCGCTTTATCTTGTCTAATCCTTGATTATTTCTATAGAATTGCCTTTCCTTACCGTCACATATCGTTTTCTCGTTGTTGATCTATCTAGTATCGTGTTCATTGTAATTCCTCTGCAAATACAATCAAAAGGGCGTGGTCGCCATCTTGATCAGTAATTTGTAAAAACTTTTATAAATCAATCATCAATCTATTATTGTGAAATAATTTTTGGAATATCCTTCTGTTTGCTGGCTGATCATCATTATCAGGTACAAAGTATTATATGACAAGACAAAGAAAGGTATTTATTGCTTGAATAATTACTTGATCTAATACTTGCTTATTAGTGCTCAAGCTAGAATTTTATCATTTAAGTTGTGTATTATCGAATTAAAATTTACTTGCATATCAATTAAATTCAGTTTTTTACGTTATCTTATGGTAAGGTTATTGTTTGACCTTGACCTTTACTGTAAAGTAAGTTTTTATTCGCATTAGTTTATGGCTTTTAAAAATATATTTTTCTTGACAAATCTCTTTTTTAATGAGATCAAAGCTTTTATTGAAATGCAAATTAACAATTTTTTATTTTTATCATAATTTTGTTCAGTTTTTTTAATATTTCAATTTATCGTTATTTATATATTTTTAAATCTATTAATATTTGTTATGAAGGCCTTCAAGGGTTATTATTTTGCATTATTAAGGTAACCACCATTATTTAAATAATATAATATGAATGTTTTACCTTTTTTTAAAGAATCTTAGGTGTGTAACGCTTGTAGGTTTATTAAACCATAATTAAATAGCATAACTGTATGTCTTATCTTTTATTTTATTGAGAAAGCAGTAAGTCTTTGAAAGTACCTTTATCTTCCTTGTGCCTGGTGTTTGGTTTTCCCTCTTTTCACCAAATTTCACTAAAGGCAAGTTACTTGTGTATCGATACTTAGAATTTCCTTTCGATTTATAAAAAAAAAACGGGTGGCATCTCTGAGGACATTATAGCACAAGGTTCTTATGGTTTCTTATAATTTGAAAGAGATCTTGAAGCCTCACATTAAGTAAGCATAAAATCTTAAGCTTAAAACTGCTACACTGCCTTGAAAATAGAGGAATTGATACTTATCAAAAAGAAAGTGGGCACACAGCAAGCGCTTGTATAAGTCGCAAGCGATGGGGGTTCTATCTTCTATCTCGCTAACTTTAAGGACCACAAGCAAGCACGGAACTATAAAACTGAACGACTATAATCTGTTGTTACCTCAAAGATAAACGTCCATCAGACCGCGAGAACGGATGGCCACGACTCTCGATGTGAGATGAATTCTGACTACACTGATACCGACTAGATCAGATAAAGGACAGAAACACGACGAAAAAGCGTTAATTAGTTCTGTAGGGTAACAACACCGACAAACTTGTAGAATAGATTCCCTGGTATGCAAGCAGTTGAACTGACAATACTGAAACGCTCAAACTAATTCAAAAGAAGTAAGCTAAAGGCTTACAAGCAGACCTCACCAAAATTTAAACTTATTTGAAGCTTTTTTAATAGTTTTGATGGCACATGGCACACGGGACATACCTATAGATATAGATAGACTATTCTCTCTTTCCCTTTTTTCGTATTTCTAGAACGCTTTCAAGTTATGCCAACTGTATCAAACCCAAAGCATAATTTTAGAACTTTTGGTGATTTCGTTACCAAATATTATTTTTATTATCTGAAAAACTTTTGGCTTATCCTGAGGTTAAGTGTTGTCGTAGTGATGTGTCATCTTCGATTGTTTTGACCTACCCATCACCGACCTATAATATTAGAACTAGCTAGTACGCAAAATATATTTTTGTCTTGGGCTAAAGTTCTTAAATTTAATTGTAACAACGGGTCACATTTACGAGTTTTTAAATTCTGAGCTGGTTACGTTTGTCCATGTGCTTAAGAAGAAAAAAGGTATGGTATAATGTTGCAGAGCTAGAATGGCTGACTACTCATTCTACAATTTTGAAGAAACTAAAGTTAAAAAATAATTAATGGAATTAAACCTTTTCATATAATCTAGTGACTGAAGAATTCAAATGGAGATTTTTATCACGGCGTCTTCCATTTCATCCAATGAAAATAACCAAAGAAGAACATCTCCTAGACAAGAAATTCTTGTCACACGCTACAGGAATATTTAACGAAATAAATTGGAGTTTAAGAAAACAAGATAGGTTGAGACTTTTAGACAAGTGTTGGAGAAGATGGCTAGAGAAATATTTAGCTTCAAGCGAAACAGGGTTCAAACTTAGAAGTGAATATTTTGGTAATAATGATGAAACTTGAAACTTATATTGCTAACAGTGGTAGATGCTAAAGTAAAACCTCTTGAGAAATACTTCAGTAAACAATAGAAAACAGAAACTAAAAAATCCTATTTCTTTTGAAAGATTCTCTTTGATGTATTTAAATTTAGAACGTCCTGTATAGACAAATTTGTAAAACATTTGCACAAACGGTCTTGCATTTATATTAAATAGTATGGAATGTGAAGGTGTAATTGCTTGATGAAAATTTGGAGCATCCTCCACAACCCACTGAAATTTAATTTAGGAAGTAATTACTAATACTTTTAAGTATTTCTGTTAAGGTAGGTAGTAATTACAGCTTTCACATTTAACTTTCTTATAAAAATCAAGCAATTAAAACTCTCACGCGCAATAAATTGAAATATTAAAAAAGGTAAAGGCTCTATTGTTTTATAGATGCATTTTTTGTAACTGTGATGTAACTCTAACTAACTATAGGTTTTGAAAAACATTATCCCACAAAGTTACATCCGTGGGATGTCAACTTCCAACGTAACCGCTTCATAGTTCGTAAATTTCTAAGATAAAAGATTTTCGGTACAACTAGCATTAAAAATAAGATTGTCGCATAAAATTGTCGATAAAATTTAATTGTTCATGAGACAATAGCCATTACCGTGCAATATGGCAACAGTTAAATGTAATAGTTTTGTCATTCAACGTCTTGATTTCCAATTAGAATAAATTTATGTCCGGTAAAGGTTTAAATGGTCATAAACCGGGAGTAGCAATAGGTTTAAGTTACTATACGATTATTTCTACTGTACCAATTTTATTCCATCGTTTCTATAATCCCAGTTGTAATAAATAAGTACGATTTAATTAGATCAGCATAAAATATTCCGGAATCAATTGGGCTAATACAATATTTAAAGTTAGTTCATCTTTAATGCTGGGAATAAAGTGGAGTAGGCGAAAATAACAGGATTATATTGAGTTAAATTATTCACCCTTAATTTAAAACCGGAATATTTAAAGATGCTGTTTTCTTTGTTTAACACGTTTCAGTTAATTTTAGGAAACGATTTTCAGATGTTATTTATTATCTTTATTTCGTAAATTTGGGTTTTCTGAATTCTGCTGCCTCAAGTATCTTAACAAAAAAGTTCTTGGTATGGATTTATGTTGCGCAAACAATTTTACTTTTTTATCCTCCTTTTAGATTGTAATTATTGTTATTGTCATGATTTTCCTCATTAGTATGCTCACTTACCACAACCAAAAACCTTGATATTAAGACTTACCAAAAAAATTAATAATAAAAAAAAGAACATTTTGTTGGACTCAAATTCATAATAAGTTTAAAAATATTTCTTACAATATTTACAAAGGAATCCGCGTAATTAAAGTAAAACCAGAGCTTGAGATAGGCTTTAGAACTTATTGGGGCTGCTATAAATTCAAAGGGTTAAAATCTTAACGATAGTTGTTTCTTTTTTTATTATGTTTATTAAAATCCCAAATTTTTTGCAAACCAATTTAAAAGCGAATTTTATTTAATTTGCTTTTAAGTGGGCTTTAATTATGTAAAAAATGTAGGTGTATAAAATTGTATTTTTTACAATTTCTACAGGTGTGTGTGGTAGGGCATACCAGTTTATACAAGCCCATTTTACGAAGAAGTGTTGAATACGAGCTCGAATGACCGGTACAACGAATGAGCGCTTCGAACGATTTGTTTACGATAACTATTAATTCGAATAACGACGCGTTTGTCTCACATATTATTGCCCAAGTCAGTGAAAAGTGGTACTAACAAATGTATTCGGTTTGTTAGACCGTGTACACAACAACTCGCATTCAATTTCTTACAGCAAAATACGACTTATACGCCTATCTGAAATCTTTATCTGTAACATTAGATGACGTTAGATCAAATTTCAGATGCAAATTAGTTTTTATAGGTTTTATGTGATCTTATTTTCTTTTTAATTGGGGATATTGGGCGGTTGACTTGACCATACTGTTAAGTCTAATGTAACTGATGTGTTTATTTTAAAAGCAGCTCGCCAACGAACAGAATATCCTTCAAAATAAATTTTTAGTCTTTTCATTAGAGATTTTAAATATCCCTTAGGCATTATAGGGATTAATATAATATCTTATTGTTGGTTGAGGTTGTTGCAGTTTCCTCTATAAATTTACTTGCAGAGCACCGAGATTAAATGGGACTATAGTTGGTGTATGCAGAACTATGCAACTAAACCCTAAAGTATTACCGAGGACTAATTTATTATAGTTTCCAAATAATTTTAGTTCAATGTTTTACATCTAATTTATTATCTCTAGAACAGAAATTAGCAAGTATTATAATATTTTTAAGTCTACTCTAAGGTTATTGAAGTGTATATGTTGTAAAATTGTGGAACACACCTACTCAAGACGGCTAGTGCTTTACATAAGCCGACCAGAACTTCAGCCAATTAGCCTCATCAAGCCCGTGTCTAAGATCAGCCCTCTGCGTCTATTTATTACCCTAAGATCGCTGCCGATTAAAACGCCGCCATTGTTTATTACCCTGTACTGTGTGCTCTCTGTACCTTCACGAACGTGTTCATCAATCCTTAGTTTATAGACACTCATTGTTTTATCACGGTCCGCAGCAGGTTTATACAATGTATGCATGTGTACACAAATAGCGCCCGAAAAAGCAGCGGTGGGATATCTTTCGACTATTGTCCTGTATTACAAAATAATAAAATATGGGTCAACCGTTTAATAGTTTGCATTGTAGTACATTCAGATGTTTTATTTATTTTTTGCAATAGTCTAATAAAACATTACATAAATTATATAAATCAAGTTTTTTCAATTTAAAGAAATTTAGTAAAAACTTGATCTAACAATAATAGAATAGATCTGCAATGTTTAAATGGTATTATGAAAAAAAAAATAAATATACAGGGTTCTTTATAATTCTTATCTCAGAGGTTTAAATGGCTTTATTATTGAAAATGCCAAAATTAATTTTGATATTGCAAACACCTTTCAGATTTATTTGTTTCGAAGCATAGACGTCATCATCAATTTTTTTACATTGAACCCAACTCGTCTGATTTCTTTCGAATGTGCAAAATCCTTCGTGTCACATACTAAGTGTACATTTATGAATTTAATTTGTAATTTCATTATAATATGCAAAAAGACTTAAAATTTAAAATTTTTCATTTTTGTGGTAACCGTTGGTATATCGTTTTCGAATTGAGAAAAATAAGATATGGTAGAACGAGTAAAAGAGTGCCTT
>VTPC01089833.1:0-67036 GCA_011009095.1 Ignelater luminosus | reverse complement strand
ACTGTTGGAAAGAAAATGAAGGAAAATAAGAGCAACGGTTAATTACAGTATCAAATAAGTATGATGTCGTTGCTGATAAATAAATTTTAAACTGTGTCGAATCGGTAATGTTTAAAGTTATTGCATAAATCATAACGTCATAAATTTGTATATGATAAACAAGTTAAGAGAATACAAATTATTTTTACCTAGGGCATAAATAAAACTCATTGCTGTAACTACCGACTTTACAATAACAAATTAGAAAACGTCAAGATTAATGATTTAAATGTAGTACAGTATTTAAAGTTTTCATTTGATATTAGTTCGGTGTTCTTTTAGAAAATCAGCTCAAACTTACCACATTACCCAGAAAAGGATATTACAGCCTACACGTTTGCAGATGACTTACCTGGAAACAAAAAGAAAACATAATTAGGAAAGCCAATTCTTTTTTTTCTGAAAATTAACCTATAATTAGACAGATTATAACAAATTCAAAAAAGCTCAAGCTTTTCTATGAATATGTCAAAAATTATAATAGTCAGAAAATGATCATTTTCATCCTATAAATAGAACTCATTTTCTTTTGATTTAATTTGTAATGGAGTCTTCAAACTTTAAAGATTAACCTTTCTTTTCAAATTGTTTCGTAGCTTTATATAAAATCTAAAGATATAGTGAGATGTTTACAAATAAAATTTAGAAAAGTTTTCCGAATTCCGACAGTAATAAAGCAAGGAACTCAATTTTCGTGGTATAAAAAACATTCTGAACCTTATTGTACAACAACGCTTTTCTGAAATACTTTTATGACTTCATTTTGCATGTCAACTTCATACATGTCATAAAATAAATGATGTTGGAAATTTGTTTTTTACTCTATTACCTTTTTTATTTTATTCATATGGTTATTCACGCCCTATAAAATAAAATAAAACGTCTAAAGTTTCTAATAACTAAAGCAACAAAATTTTTAACGATTTAACTCTTGCGAAGTAATAATTTTCATAATGGGTATTAAACGAAGTAGTTCAGCGGTGCAGTATTTTAGATGTCATTACAAGACATTACATTTAACAATATCACGTTTTATGCAAACCGCACCTCCATGATATGAAATGTTTGGATTTTACGACATCAATGACTGTGCAAAATATAATGTCTTTGTTGTTACAATGATGTCTCGTTTTACATGAGCCATTTCACGTCTCTGACGTCGTTAATTATTCGGTTTAAGGGTTGCAGTACATTAATTCTCTAATTGAAATCTTACAAATAGTTTCAATTTTATGTGAACGAATGCCAAGGAAGAAAAAATTGTTTACGGATTTAATTTATAAAAGATAAATGGAAAATTGCGCTATTTTAACTGTGAATAAGTAGTTAAGTGGCTTTTCAGTTAGGAAATTCTAATTTGTCTAGCAATTTACATGTTTAATAAGCAATGCAACTACTTAATATTTGCAGTTGGAAATTTTTTTATTGCACTGTTTTATTGCTGTTTTCGTATTAAAACAGCTCTAATAATTTTTATAATTCTTTAAGGGGATGTTGTTACAAGTGCTATAAATACTTATGTCAATCACAATACATTTATATACCAGTTTAGTATGAGACATCAGTAGTAATCCTCCATGCTCATGTCCCTTATTCTCCTGAGAGTCCTCTGAAGATACGTAAGCTCCAGCTGCGACGGTCATCATTTGGAAATTACGCTTACACTAATGTCTGCACTAACTACATCCCCACTATACTGCTATTGTGACTACTACTACTGTACTTTTTACTTTGACGTCACAACCCGTTACAATTACCAAAAGGCCAAAGAAGCGTAAGACACTTAGAACTCCTTTCAATCTTCTTCGGCGACTGAGAAACAACTTGATTTGATTCATTGAATCAGAAG
The DNA here is from genome assembly GCA_011009095.1 of Ignelater luminosus. Lineage (NCBI taxonomy): Eukaryota > Metazoa > Arthropoda > Insecta > Coleoptera > Elateridae > Ignelater > Ignelater luminosus. Next base: position 65,148 of record VTPC01089833.1, on the reverse strand, counting down.
CACTTCAGCAACAATTTACTTATAGAAAACTAGGGCATTATTGAAACCTGTATACACAATATGGCACAAATAATTTGTTGTATTTCGTCGATCTATGATTCATAAACGCCTAAACTCAAGGATGGTCTGATGTCCGTCAATGCTATCTCTGGTAAAAACAAACCCCAAATGGAGATACTATTACCCAGCGGGTCAGCGGGTCAAATCGTTTTGCAAATAGCATAATTAAACATCAGCTTGTGGATGAGAAAATTAAAGTCAAAAACCAAATTTGCCTTTTAAACATGTAAGTTTCAAGTTCTATTACCATCTAGAATGAGCACGCATTCTGGAACAGGGCAAGATTAGGTCAGGTTAGGGAAAATTATGTTGCGTTAGGTTAATAATTACAAAATGGTGTAAACGGTATCGATTCTTCAATTGTTGAGCAAGAAATAGTAGAACCTTGCAATATAGCTAATAATATTGGATTTGCCTTATTCAACGATCCAACTCTTTGAAAACTTAGAAATATTTAACATGCAACCTTAATATTCTGAGCAGGCCACTAATTAATAGTAGATCTTCAAAGGTTAACCACCCAAAAGTAGAACAGTTGTAAAATCAAAGATTGTACCATTATTTATATGATGATATCTGATTTTTGCTAATATTGATGATCTCTCCGTTTCATACTGTTAATATCTCCATCTTTTGTGGGCAGTCATCATGATTATTTTAAAACAAAAGATCAATCTGAATGCATCTTTTTTGTTTTACTTTTTGTTGTTCAAGTAAACCTTCAAGGTTTTGTAGCATCCTTCAAAGTCCTGTAGAAACAATTGTTGGAAAGTTTCATACACCGACTTGAAGAAGCGCTGTTTTCAATATCAAATATATAGAAATTATCAGCACTTAAAAACAAATGAGAATCGGCAACTAAATCAAATGGTTTTGAGCACTACTCAAATTTTTAAATTCTATAAACTTTTATAGTTTTTCCAAATGCTCTATTTGTATCTCTACTTTTTGTTTGGTTGGATCATTTTGATTGTACTAAGATTGTTAAGAGAGAGAGAAAGAGAAACAACTGCTTGAAACTATAATTTTCCTGGTTTGCAAACTTGAAGTTCCTCTTGAGGGTTCAGTCATGAAATTCACGGTGTGGTTATACATAGGTTGGATATCTAGAATCATCAGTTGCTACAACTTCCAGTAGCTTAGCCCAACAGTGGATATGGTTATCATTTAAAGCTTACTCAAATATTTTAGCTACCTAGTTAAAACTTATTGAAACTCTTAAGAGTGCATAGAGATGTTCCTTAATTTCAATTTAGGTGATATTTCATGATTATTTGTTCTACCAAGTACAAAAAATATCTTTTTCTGTATATTTGAGTTGTCATTTAGTGAATTCATTACTTGAAAGGTCTTATCTTTTTTAAAAACCTCGATTTTTCTCAAAATCATCATTTATGTCTAGTATATGCAAAAAAGGCTTATTTAAATAAGGTCGTGGTATCCCCTAATTAACTAAGATTGGTATGTTTGTATTCAATCTCTCAAAACATTTTAAATAATAGGAAGGGAATTTAACGGACAATGAAAACGCTTTTATTCAAACCCTTTTTAAAACGAACTTTTATGTATTTCACCACCGAAGTAAATAGAGTAGCATTTTGAGATCGAACGTTGCGCATTTTCAGCAAAAAGACTTATCTATAAACGTTACGTTGGCATAGAAGAGAATAAATTTAAAACGGTAGATAAGGAGTTAGAATAACCGAGTTGAATCGCTGACTTTTGTTAGATATACGTAATTGAATTGTAACCCATGCAAGATTCAAACTAGGGTCGCTTTTAATTATTCGAATATGAGGTTTCCAATCCTTGTTCACGTTTTAGTATTTCGATGTGTGGTTAGCTTGCTGGTTATAATTTCCTACTAAATAATTATTTGTTTTGTAATAGATATTCTATGTATTTGTAAATTCTAAACAATTTATATATTAATATCATAATGAATTAGAGAAATGGCCTTCAGCAAATTTAGTACTTTAGCAAAGTACAAAATCTGCCTACTGTTCAAAGTTAGTAAGAAGACCTTTATAATAAATACAGTGCCAGTGTGTTTCACTTTTCATCTATTGACAAATTTAGCTGAAAAGAATTTATATCTTATAGGATTGATTCCAAATCTTATTAGTTATACCAATACTTGTGTTGATTACGTCATCAGCATACCACAAGTAAGATTAAATGCAAAAATTGCAAACGTTTTCTTGTGATTCTAGACACCTTTTGTTTTACGACAAAGTTTTCTCCTACTTTTCCTAACCTTTTGCATTTATTGTAATGTAGTATTAGGCTAATGTGCAATAAAAATGCGCTAAAGGCCCAAAGATACTTCTTTTAGAGGGTTGTGCAATTGATAAATTGAAAAGAATTTTTTAATACATAAGAAGATATAGGGGTTCAGCTGAGGGGTGAGACACCCTGTACATCCATGCGGAAAAACAATGTTAAGTAGAATCCTAACTTTTATTGTTTCTAGTCGTAGGCTCATTGTGATCAAAGAAGATATTTCACTGCGTCTCAGTGAAGTGGTAGCAACAAAATTTGTGCCATATTGTGTTCTTCTTCAGGATTTACCTCAATAATGACAGAAAACAAAATTATTCAGTATATTTATCTTAATATGAATATAGTCACGTGGCAGTTAAATTACCAAGTCGTTTAATCCCGTGTATGGCTGCAATAATCTGCATCACAGGACGGAGATAGAGTATGCCCGAGAACGAAAACAAATTCCTTTTTGGTCATTGTTATGTTTTAGATTTAACTACCATGCCCATTCTTCAAAATATGATACCATTGGGATTCATGCGCCGCCATCATACTTCCTGATGGAAGACACAGACCGGAAAGACTATCTGGATTATAATATAAGATTGAAGAGTTCGAGTATGGGAGCCGTATTTGGAGATTCATAGTGACAAAATCAAATCTGGTATGTCTATTTAGAATGCCCTGACGCATAACTTAAGGTAAAACTGTCGGTTGCAAACAAAAGACGGGGTACGGTTCGTGCCAAATTGCAAAATGTTCGGAAATCTCTAAAATTATCCAAATCACTAGATATCCGGATAGAACCTTCCTAGAAATCTAGTGCAGGCTAAATTCGATTCGCTTTTGTTTTGGTTTAGCCTTCTATTTCCTTAAAACTAAAACTAGTTTTGTCCTATATCTTCGGAACGCAAACTCATATTGACATGAAACCATTTTTATTGTAGTCTATTTGATTAGAAAAACCCCAACATGTAGCGCCTTTAATTCTAAATTACAGTTTTAGTTCATTACAGCAAAATCACTTTCTCCTATTATCCGCTAGATTTCTTCGAAAATAATCTGTTGAACTGTTAGCAAGAATTGTTTTGTTCTTTTTCAGATTTTGATATAACAGATCTGTAAGTTATAAACTGAGCCGATATCTTTGAGGGTTCTGCATCTAGACGCAAATTATCGAGCTGTTCCTTCAATGGTGGTAGAAATCTTGTAAAATACCTTATTCAGCTGATAGTTCACAATGTTATCTTTTTGTTTAATTACCACACCCGACAGTTGACGCTTCATCTTTCTGAGTGGTTTAAAATGAGAAACCAGACGCCTCGGGGCATAGTACACATTATTTGTTAGCTTTGTTGCTAGTACATCACAAAATGCCAGATTAATTGGAGAACAATGGTATAACATGTTTTTTCCTATACAGATATATCCGTCTCGTACTGTATATCTGCTTCTAATCGATATATCGCTCACATATTTTTAAAATGACAGATGCCTTACCGGTACAAATCACACCAAGAAAATTGTTTTCATAACCACTTTCTTTTCGAGATATTGGGGATACAAGAAGCTCTAAATGAAACTTTTGACACCCTGTATATCAAAAATAAGAAAGTGACAAATTGAGCACTTCTAACTAAAATGAAGAAATAGCAAAATCATTTTGGGGGGCCAAGACGTTTGGGCGCGGAGTTATTTGGGTGACGGCTGTTTGAGAGGAAGATCGTTTGTGTGCGAGTTTGTTTGGGCGCGAGATTGTCAACACGGAGTGCAGTCACTAGGGTAAAAATCAAAAACAATATTGTAAATATCTTTTTGAATATATCTAAGCCTGTTTGTAAATTTCCAACTATTGTTTCCTATAGTTTCCGCTACGATCTAATTAGCCTATGTAATTTTCCAATAGTAATAAAATATTTTGGAATGTTATACATGTAAGATTAAAATCTTTTTTCATTGAATAACGAATATTTAACTCAAACCAATATAACAAATATTGAATTTCATTCAGCAACTCTGAAGGTTACTAAGTTAGACTTAGGACTATTAATATGTTCATATCATCCTTGTATTTAGCTAATCTCAAAATAAAAGACAATAAAAATCAATGTTTTGTGCCCAAATAACCTCGCGTCCAAACGGCCGATGCCTAAACAATCGTCCCTAAAACGCCGTGCTCAAAAGTCATTTTGAATGTAGACCAGCACACGGAAGAAAAATCTTAGACGCTCCAAAGTACCATAAGATGGAATGACTAAGCTCGACTGCATAACAAACCAATAATCTTAATACCTGAGGCAGAAGAAGAAGCATAAAGGAATAAGAAGAATAATTCTTAATTCAAACTTTGATCTTTTTAGGCTTATATCAGGCTTTTAAAAACAAATCTGCCGGACTGGTTAACTTTTCCATTAGGCTTGGTCTTTTCAAGACACCTAGGTTTCCAGGTTAGATGGGTTTTAAGGTGATCAAGGCAGCTCAAATTCGTGCCAGAAGACCTAAATTTTCATAAAAGAGAAGGAAAAAGTATTTAAAATAAAGAAAAACTGTATTTGTTTACGTAGACGCCAACCAAATTAATTTCATTTAATGAGAGATGAACTAAATTCTGATTCTGATCTCAGGTTGTATTGGTCACGTCTTGCATTATCACCTGGTTTTCCTTGATTGTATAAGGGAAAGCGAAATGCACTGCTAATTATTGTTTAAATTGTCATAGGCGAAACTTTTTTCAGAGAAAGAAAGTCAATTGTCAACTATAACAGAGGCAGGCACTAGTCTAAAGTTTATTACTTTAAATAAGCATTCCTTATAAAATGGGAAAACCATTACTTTAGAATCATTAACTTTAATTAGTAGATATTAACACAATTCAAAACCACAAATTTCTAATACTAGAACAATAAACCTAAAATAAAGAATTCCCTTGGATGGAGTTCATAAATTTTAATAATGTTACTGAAATGAATTGCCAAGTCAGAGCGGAAAATGTAAAAGAGGTTATGCAACTCAAACTATATTTTAAAATTTTAGTAGACGTAAATGATAATTTATTGTTAATCGATTTATAAACGTAACAAGATGAACAAATCTCCATAAACTAAACTACTACTATAATATAAATTCATTACGAACATAGTAGGTACCTACTAAGATACATTGTGGGTTACTTCCGAAGTTGCCTCGCTTATCTTATGAAATAATTCAAGACGGAAATTTTTCTCCGTTAAGATAATTTCAAACAAAACAGCTTTATTGTGAGCTAACATTGTAAATGTGTATATTACAATGCAGCTCGTTTAATAACGAGAGAGCTTCGTGCGATAATGGAATAATGCTGCACAACTATGAAGTCTAATCCTAGATGTGAATACAGACCCGTAAAATAACATTGTACTGACACAATACCAAGGTAAATTAATTATACAAACGCATCAATCACTTTTGCTTTAATTCTGACAGTAAATGCTCCTGTAACTCTTCGAATATTCAAATCCATGTTCTGATAAATGTTCCTTGCTTTAACTTCAACTGTGGACACAATTTGTAGTACGCACTAATTATCTTTTAAATGTAACGCGTTTTCTAAAATAATATTGTCAAATATACTATTATCAAGAAGAAATGTTTCACTTTTTGTTTGAAATTGGAACATTTTATTTCTGTACTGACATATCCTTACTTTTAAATGAAAGCAAATATTTAAATTGATCCTTCAGACTTTTCTCCACGTTGTTGAAAATTGTTTCATTTTAGTATTTATTTTGGCTTATATTCCTTTTCGAATTAAACGATAACTGCATATCCATTTGTAAGACGTTTCACCTACTTTGTTTGATTATAAAAACGTTTAACTTTTTTAAACAAATACGTTCAAGCTCAATTTTGTAGCACTGTCACGTGAAACTTTACGCACTTTCAAGAAGGTCACTTTGTGTAATGTTCTAGCATACTTTACTATAACCACACAAGTATTCTAATGGAATCAGTAGGAGTTTCAAAGACAGACACATTTTGAATTACTGTCTAGATTGAATTGTTGATGTTAACAAAATCCACAAAATCGTAATGGACTTTTTTTTATTTGACGTGCATCAATTGCGGTTTTAACTTAAATTGCCTTTTCTAACTTTATTATTTATTAATCTAGAGTACGGTGTATCAAGGTTGGTATTCTGTTTAAGGTTTCCTATTGGATACAATTTAATTCAAGCTTATATGGTGCAAAAGAAAGTAAGAATTAAAAAAAGCAAGAAATTCAAAAAATGTAAATCAATGAAGAGGATTAAAAGTCTTTTCAAAAAACAAAATATTTCCTAAAAAATATCAGTATCATCAATACTGTTTCTGTTGAAGAGAGTAATGCCACTATTCTAACTCGACTCCTTGCGCGTAGTATTCACTAATCATAACTATGTAGATCACTCTTCCGGGTGAGACTTTACAATTACTTCTTTCACTTTTTAAAGTAGACGCGACAATGTGGATCACTCAACTAGTTTGTCAATGATGTTAAAAGACCGAACTGCTTTTCTTCTTAAGATACATAGCCCAAAGCAAATCAGAACGTTGTGCTTTCCAGACAGTCAAAGAAGGTAGCAGGCAAAAAGCTGGAAGCTGGTAGATTAGGAAGAGAACAGTTAGACATTGTTTAAAACAAGATGTGTGTTATTAGTTAATCCAAGATTTCAAAACTAGAGTTATTGTTTGATGTTGAGGCTCAGCACTGTTTTACAAGATAAAGGGAAAAGTTCTTATAAGAGCGCCGGCTTTGTAAAATCACTTTCACAAAAATCACAGATAAGCAAAAGTCTATATAGTCAAAACATCATTTGAATCTTGCCCAAAACTGCTTCAGTAAGCCTTGAAGTAGCTGTGGATAAACATAAGAACAACCGGGAATTTCTAAATACCACTAAATAAAACCAAGTGAAAAACGTTTAAAAGGTAATCTCCAAATTTGGAAATTTTTTCTTCTGTTAAGAGAGTTTTTAAAGAGGGTTGTTTAGATTTTGTCTGAAGATAATTTTGCGTCACTTAAAGCAGCCAAAAAACAAAGGTGTATACAACACGATGTTGGAAGGGGAAAGATCATTGTTTTGTAGAGTTCTTTCATTACCAAAGGAAAACCTCATTTTAATATTAAATTCCATATGTTTTGTATTTCTGTTATAGATACTGTGTAGCATTGCCATTGTTTTGAAAGAGCACATCTTGAGACATTCTATTTTAAAAAACGAGTATATTGGGCTGCCTTTAAAAGTTTGCTATTAAAGAATATTGTTTAAAGATTAAAATATGATTTCACCTGGAACAGCACAGTTATAAGATATTTACAACGATGTAGAATTGTTGTTAAAGAGAAAACATGATGCTATTAGAATGTTTGTCCTTTATTGAGTTACTAATAGGTGATTCTCTTTTTCCAGTCTTTTATTTTTGGCATCTTTACGTTCGTTTGTTAATTATACTTATATTTCTAATCATATGCGCTACTCGTTTAAAAAATTGTTCGTTTTCGTTGTTGGAAGACATCTGCATGGTTTTGAAGTTATAGTCATTATTGGATTTGTTTTTGTTAATACATAAGATCAATTGCTTGTTTATTGGTTGATACTATTCTTTGAATCGTATGAGCACTTACCCATCTTTGACAAGCATCTGCTATGTATGTAGTAGCTGGAGCCTTCTACCATAGCATTCTCATAGTACTTGCTACTATAAATGAATGTATTAATTGGAAGTTAAATATCAATTGTTACAGACGTTGAAGATAATAATGTATAACTCAAATAAGAAATTTTCATAACTTTATTAATAAATAAATGAAAATTAACATTTTTAGTTTGGTCACAGAAATAGCACATCAAACAAAACAATATAGTTTATTAAATATTTAACAAAAACTTATTTTTTAACTAACGGTTTATTGGGTAACCATTATTCTTTAAAACGTCTGTACATCTTTTTGACATAATTTCGATATATCTACGACACATGTCTACCGGTATGTTGTACCAAATATCTTGAATGTGTTGCCACAATTCATTAAGATTTTTGTGACTTTTCTCTTCCAATTTTCTTTCTACATAAGCCCACATGTTCTCAATTGAGATCAGGGCTTTGCGGTAGGCATTCTAAAATATCAATTTTTTGAAGGGTGAACCATTCTTGAACACACTTGGCAGTATGTTTCGGATCGTTATCTTGCACAAATCTCCACCTTGGGGGAAGATTATCATCAATGCCGAATTCGCTCCATATGATTTTCCAATATGTTTCTATAAACATATCGGTCCATTATCCCCTCAATTTTAACTAGCGGTCCAATTCCATGCCATGACATTGCACCCCAGACCATGATACTTCCACCTCCATGCTTTACTGTTTTGATTGTATATTTGGGGTTTAAAGATTGGTTCACCGGTCTTCGTGCATATTTTTTGCCATCCGAACCAAACCTGTTGAACTTAGATTCATCACTCCAAAGGATATTCTTCCAAAAAGAAAGTGGTTTATCAACATGTTCTTTTGCAAACCTAATTCTTTTAATCAAATTCTTTTTTGAAACCAGTGGTCTCTTTCGTGCAATGCAGCCACGTAGTTTAAATTCATTTAAACGTCTACGTACTGTTCTTGTAGATATGTCAAAGCCAAAGTCTTCACCTATTTGATGGCATATTTGCTTAGATGTTAAAAAAGGATTTGCTCTGCTTAATCGATGAATAATTCTGTCCTGTTGTGTCGCTTTTTTTTGGTGATGTTTTCTTGTTTTTTTTCAAAACCCTCCTCTTTTTCCACATGTCTTAAGGCATTGTATACCATCTTCCTAGAACATCCTAAAAGTTTAGCTATTTCTGAAATAGTCATGTTTTCACGTCTCATGTTAAATATAATTTTTCGCTGTTCTGTAGAACAGTGCCTGCTCCTTCCCATATTTAATACTGATTTCGAAAAGTTTATACATTAAATTAAGTGATATAAAAAGGACAAGAACCACCTTACATTTCTTAAAAGTTGTAAATTTAACACTGTGCTATTTGTTTGACCACATACAAGTTTAATGATTTTTACAATGAAATAAATTTTGAATATAAAACATAACAAACTGATGTTCTTTTGTTACTAATAGATAAATATAACAGCACTCTTTCCAATAAAATAAGAAAATATAATTTTAAAATATAATTTTTACATAAACAACTTGAAAATTAAATTAATTTGATAATGTGGCCACCACTTACTTTCAAGCAGCCTCGTTAGGTAAACTCGCAAAGTCGATGTGTGTGGTTTGCAAACCAAATACAAACCTGCCATCATATCGTTGGCTTCACATGAAAAGTGCATAAGTCCTAAAAACTTGTTTTAGCAAGAAAAGGAAAAAACTGCCTTAAGCTGTCAATGCTAGTGGACTTGTGTATCATTTTATTTGTGCTATTTCAGCGCCATCTATTAATTTCACGCAGTATTTTCGAATTTAATCTGTGTAAAAGGTAACTCTAAATTAGAAGACATTAAAATCTCATTTTATTCAAATTTTGGACTTATGCACTTTTCATATGAAGCCGACGATATGTAGCTTTGTAATAATAACTATAGATGCACAACCCCCACATTTTATGTGTATGTATACTAATATTTATCGTTTCTGCAAAGCATCTTCACACATTATTTAAAACATTCCATTAAAAACTGGACAAAAGATTTTTAATTTTGCATGTACAGCGTGGTCCAATTTGGATGGGATTAAATGGGTAACTTTCTTATTAGCGCAGATAAATGAAAACGACTTAGGTATTCATGGCCTCTTTCTTCATGCTTATTTCATTGCCGTTGCCAGAAATAAGCTGCCGTCTTTTGTTTTTTCCCCAGAGAGAAAAAGTGAAAAATAGCCGATTTCTTCAATTTGTTGTAACTCCTTTATTCTCGAAGCTAGAAGAAAATCGTTTTTGCTTTGTTGAGGCATTTTTTAACGTAGAACTCAATGCCGCCAGTCGTTGTTTTCTAGCCCTTTCCATAACTGCCCTGTAACTCAAAGTTGCATTTTTTAAATGAACCGATTTCTTCAATTTGCCGTAACTCCTTTGTTTTCGAAGCTACAACAAAATCATCTTAGCATTGTTGAAGCACTTTCTAACGTAGAATTCAATACCGTCAGTTGTTTTTTTTTTCTAGTCCTTTCCATAACTGCGCTGTAACTTAAAGTTTAATTTCTTGAATGGTCCATTTAAAAAATTTAACTTTGAGTTACAGCGCAGTTATGGAAAGGGCTAGAAAACAACGACTGGCGGCATTGAATTCTACGTTCAAAGGTGGCTGAACAAAACAAAAACGAATTTCTTCTAGCTTTAAAAATAAAGGAATTACAGCAAATTGAAGAAATCGGCCATTTTTTACTTTTTCTCTCTGGGGAAAAAACAAAAGACGGCAGCTTATTTCTGGCAACGGTAATGGAACAAGCATGAAAAATGAGGTCAGGAGTACCTAGGTCGTTTTCATTTATTTGCGCTAATAAGAAAGTTACCCATTTAATCCCATCCACATTGGACCACACTGTACAGTGTAAGCTACTTACAACAATAAATAAGTTGTAGAAAAACTGGTTTAGTAATAAAACTGAATTAAAATATTCTTTTACTGTCATAGAATAAATTTAATAAGAATTTACATACAAAGCATTTTTAAGCAGACCTTTCACTCTTTTGTTGATTACTATAAGAAACAAAGAAAGTATAAAATAAAATTTAAATGTTATTAAATCAAGACAACATAAGTAAATAACTCTCACACAAGGAACCGTTTTTCACATTCATAAATTTTTCTGATAATAAATCTAGAGATAAATTATAAACTGAAATACGATAAAAAAGAAATTTCATTTAATTTCTAATACAATGACATAACCTAAAAGAACAACCGAAGGATAGATTAATTTATTATACCTTCGTACAAACAACAATGTGTATTCTGTGTAATCCATCATGCAAGTATCAGAGCTCTTAAATTCTGGATTCAAGCTATTCTTTCCTCTTTTATGATTTTTTTTCTAGTAATCCTAATCAATCAATCTGTATGTTTATAAATTCGACAGCTCCGCATTATGTGAAACTGTTTTACATTATACAGGGGAAAACAGAATTTGATAAACGCTTAGTTTAACTTCTTTAAATATCAAGAGAAGGAAATTCTTTCTTAAGAAACAAACAACAGATGATATTGACTTCCGCTTACTTGTTATTAAATGCAGGACAAAATCGAAAACAGACAAATTAAAACTGAAGAATCACAAAACAAAGGATTGGATAACAAATACTTCTAATCTATTTCAAGCGAGAGCAAACCTAAATAAGTCAACCTTTTTGTTCGAGAAGAGGAATTTCTACAATTAACGTCTTGATAAATAATAAGAGAAAAAAGTCAAAATATATTTAAACGTTGTATTTGTATCTTATTTGCAGTAACTTGCTAAGCGTGGCATATTGTTGAAAAACTAAAAGAATCAAAACACAGCGAGTTCTTTACGCTAACTTTTTCATTTTGATTTTCCATTTTTCCGTTCGTCTTTTTTTAAGAAGAAACTTTATTTCGATATTATTTTGACAAGGACACATCGACAAGAAAATCTCATTGTTTACTACTCATTTGAGATGAATTATAAGAGATAATAAGTTTGATCACAATAGACGAATAACCTTTTATAAGAGTATCATTTCTAATGTTGCTGTTCTCAGACTATTTTTTATTGGGCCTTCTCTTTTTCTAACTACTAATGTCTTCTTTCGATCTCTCCTTTGCGACATTTTCTAGAAGTTTTAGGGTTCGCATTTTCACAATGACTAAATCCTGATAATGTTAAGTGAGGGTGTACAATAAAACTATAAAATTCGAGCACACAAGGGAATGTTATTCTTTTGTTCTGTAGTTAACAGGAACAGCAATAAAGATAGATACAGAGTTATTACGCTGCGCCACTGCAAAGAATAATTCAATCTAGCGTTGCCGGTGTTCAAATCTCGGTATGGTTATTGAAATACTATGGATTTATACAAAGAAATGAATCAGAAAAATTACCAAAAAAACTGCAATTCTCTAACTCCTCACAAGTTGAATCAAATGAGTAGGTAAATAGTCCAACAGTTTAAATCGAATTTCATCAGTGGAACTTGCAGTCCTATGAATAGAAGTGTTATTCTGACAAAACAAAGCCAGATTTTCTGGGTGAAAGATGTCTTAGATTCTGCCGTTTGGTGCTTTAGTTATTTTGTATTCAATTTGTAGGCTCATCATAGAGTCTGGAGCTCTTATCAGACAAGAACAACTCTTCACCCAAATTGGATTTTTGTAGCCTGCACATATTATAAAATAATTCATTCGTATCATTTCGATTGAGCAGACTCTCTCAATCAAATACATTGTTAAAAGAATGGTAGAGACTTCATTATCACCTTTACCAGGTCTAATAAAATTGATGGAGTGAGGCTTCTCAATCAAGGTGATAGACATGAATTATTTTATAAATTAACCAAACTACAAAATTTTCGATATATACATAACATACGCAGATAAATAAAAATGGCTTAGGTACTCGTGACCTCTTTATTCATGCTTATTCCATTACCGTTGCCAGAAATAAGCTGCCGTCTTTTGTTTTTTTCCTAGAGAGAAAAAGTGAAAAACAGCCGATTTCTTCAATTTGTTGTAATTCCTTTATCTTTGAAGCTAGAACAAAATTATTTTAGCATTGTGCAGGCACTTTTTAACGTAGATTTCAATGCCCTCGTTCGATTTTTTGTAGCCCTTTCCATAACTGCGCTGTAACTCAAAATTGAATTTTTTAAATGGGCTAATAAGAAAGTTAACCATTTAATCCCATCAAAATTGGACCAGATTGTACATGAAGGGTCCAGAGGAAAAACGATGAATGTACAAAAACATGAATTAGAGAAATTTCAACTTATATGTTCAAAACATTCATTGGTTCTTGCTGTTTTGTTGAAACATATTCGCTTATATTTTGATATTGTCAGCATTTATGGTCTGGATAATATACGAGTATAGAATTTATAGTATTCTAGTGTAGTAAGTAAATGGCACTACTAACTCAATTTCAGCATCCATGTGACATTCATCGTTATTCCCCTGGACCCTTCACATATTATCTAAACCGTATCAATAATGAAAACATCCACAGAGAACACAATTGAGACAGCTAAATTTCGTTATTTCTAGAACAAATCAACTGTCTTTGATTGCCAAAATTGGACCGTTAAGATCTCTTGACCATCCTCCGGCTTGCACATATACTTTAGGAGTATTAAATTGTTATATTTAGAGATCCTCTGGACCCATGTCATCAGAGCTGTTTTACGCTTTCTGTACAGGTTTTAGGTTTGATATTAGGTTAAAAGCGTTTTTACTGGACAGCTTAGTAAGTTAATAGTTGCACGTAAGATGATTCGGAAAAATAGACTAAAGAACTCAGTATGAAAGACAGTTTTCTATTGTAGTAGTGATTTTAATTTAAACATACATAGAAAGGCATCTTTATAAACAGTTTTCAGAAGAACCTGAAGATAAGATTTTGGCATTTCTTGAGTACTTTGGTAGAAGCCGATCACGCGTAAGTGCGTGTTGTCTCCGTGAAACTTAAAGCAACGTATTTTGTTTGGCATTAGCTGTGAGTAAGTGTTGTTATGTAGGCACTGTGTGAAGGTTATAGACAACGTTTAGTTATAGATCAAAACAGAACATGGGGGATAAAGATGATGAATACTAGGGCTTGGCTTCTCAGTAACATGTTTTGCATCTTTTCCCACATCTCGCCTCACAAATAGCTGTTGAACTATAACTACATTTTAAAAACCATTTAGGCTATTTCTCTTGCGAAATCTACGTACATATGTATATCTTCCTGTGCTCGGCTGAAATGAAGGCGTAAATCGTTTTTTTTTCGATTATTCGAATGTTTCTTGCAAAGATCTTGCTTACTTATTGAAAAAAGAACGAAAGTAATGAGATCACGTTTTTGACCTTTTAAGCTACCGACACGACAACGTGTAGGCTTGGGGAGGTGCCAGAAAACGAACCCTACCAATACGCTTGCTAGACGTAAAAGGCACACAATATGCGTGCATACCATTCCGGCTTGGAGTGTTAGTTTGAGAAAAACAAAGTTCATAATAATGATTCTCTACTTTCCTTTATTTATCTTATTCTATTTTTTTGACTGTATAAAAATCAAGTGCATCAACTTCGATTAAATCTAAGCCATGCTTAACTTTATAGTTACATCCTCCAGTTGTATTTCTAAAATGCACTTGTTCTCTTTTGATTTTTGTTAATAATTTTGGTAGCCTTTTACGAGTTTGTCTTGTTGCTTATTTCCGTATTCGCTATCGGTTTGACCAACGCAGTAGCATTTCGTAAGGAGAGTGGATGACCCGTTGGAAGTCTCTAAGCAAAACAAAAAACGCAGCAGTTTGTCCCACTAGCTTGCAAAAAAAGAAAAAGAGAAACGGGCAATTCGTCCAAAAATTTCTTTTTCATGTAAGTACCACCACTTAATTTCTAAATGGGATTTTAGGCCCTTAAGAATACCTAGAGTAACCTTACTAGCAAATTGTTAGATATCAATAGTCAGTGTTTTACTGTGGGAATTGAGAACATTATTTTGATGTTTTCTTTTTTTCGCCAAGTCCTTTGACCTATCGCAAAGTTATACTGTTATATTTGCCAAGAATTCATTTGTACAGAGCCACTTTGTAAGATCTTATGATTCTTCTGGATTATCCGTCCAACCTTGATGACGTCTATTGGGATAAGTTCGTATTTTAGAATTTAAAGGTATTTGAGAACTTTCCTGTCCAAGAGCTGTATTTTGATAGTCAGTTATAAGATTCTTTTTGCAGAATTTCTGCCATTTGTTAACTGACTCTGGATGTTATTGTGTTAAATTTATCGTATTGCGGCTGGTATCATATCAGCAGTAGTAAATACTAACGTGTTGATTTACTAACAAACAGTATTTTCAGGAATGTAAAAACCCAGTTAGTTGGTAAGTCGATTTTGTTGTGGTTTTTGCTAGTTACTATGTCCCTATATTTTTTTAAATCATAAATCAACTTACAATAATCGTGTGATGCTTTTTGTTGCTAACATATTGTATTCAAATACAAGACTTGAGCTACTGTTGCATTAATTTGTTCATTGGGTAAGAAAGACCAGAGTATTAAATTTAGCCTACTTGTTTGTTACACCTGTAGTAATTGAGTTAAGTCAAGTGTATATTAGTATTTTCTTGCTTGCTTCATCCGATTGTATTCTTCGAAAATAAATAAAAAAGACATTTGTTTTGTTTATATATTAAACTTCTTCTATTCTTATCTCACGTCAAATTAAACACTAAGTACAGTTACTAAAAAAACAATGTGTAAGAAAATTATTATTCTAACAAAGAAAAATGATGAGAAGTTCAAATCATGATAAATGATGAGATTTCGTCTTAGGTTAATGTATAAAAGCATTGAATCTTATTGCCGCTATTATCATTAGTCACTATCGCAGTTGCTTGTTAGCGAAACCATTGAAATCCGAAATATCTTTATTCCATTACAAATTCAACTACATTTCCGTTAGTAAACATTGCTCTAATTCTGACATCCAATTTCTAGATTAAATCCCGTAAACAATAAACAACTTCCTGCTTAAAATGCGTTCAAAATCCTTACTTCAGGATAAATATACTTACTGACAGTGAATAATGTGATTTGCACGTGGTTTTAGCAGCAATGGAATTTCAGGTTTAAGATGAAGCAATTCTCGGATTATATGTGGGATTATGTTAAACACTAATACCGAATGTAAATCAGTAAAGCTAGTTAATACTAGAAATTCTCTATATTTATGTTTATGCATGACACGATTATGATTGCACAACAAGCTTTGAATCTAAAGTTATTTTTTCAAGAAATTAACTAAAGAAGTGATAATAAACATTTGACTTGCAAGAACATAAAAAATGCTTTCGATTTCAAACGGTTCTGCGTTTGCATATGTTTAAATTAGTTATAAACATACAAATCACTATTCTTAAAATAACTTGTAAAGCTTAAAACATTATATAAATAAATCTAGAAAATTCGTAGTAAGCAAATACAAAGGTAAAAGAAAAATCACTTTAATTGCAGTAAAAATATTGACGTGCTCGAGGGAATACAAAAGTTAAAATGTCATAAAGGCCAAAGAGTTAATTGCATTAAATTTATACCAAATTATGAAAGCTGGTATTCGTTACTTCGAGTTTGCAATTTACTAATGGTTAAATCCGTTTTCTGGAAATAATTCTTAATGGCCAACGTCGCTTTTATAAAATAATTAAATTTAGTATGAATAGAGAGGGAAAAATAATTTATAGAAATCTGCTTACTGGAAATCCAACTTTCGAAGAATGTAGTCCTATCAATGTTCAAAATGGAGTACGAAGAAACATCTTACTGTGTAATTTGTTCAAATTTTCTTGATTATATGATCACGTTAATGACGACGATGATGAAATGTAAAGTCTGCAGTCAAATTGTTTCAGGTAATTTAGAAAACTCATTATGTAATTTAAGAGTATTGTGATTTGAACATAACTGAGAGGAATAATTCGATTATACACATCTATTAAATTTTTGACGAATAACTGATTAAAAAATTTGATTACTTTTTGAAAAGGTGAACAATCAAGTGGCAACACACATTTATGTAAAAAAAATCTGTATGTAGTAAAATTTTTATATTATGAATAAATGAAATATTGATTAATGAATCCTGGCGTTACAAAAGCTGAAAGGAAAGCAAAGTCGTAAGAATGATAAACTTCGAAACCGAAAAGAACGTTACACCAATAATATGTTGTATTGTTTAGATACCTCTCTTTTTACTTCTTAAGAGTATGAGATATTTATAAATAGGATCTAAGAGCAGATTGTTGCCTTTGAGAGTGGTTGTCAAAATTTTTATTTTTAGTACTATTAAGCGGTTGTTTGTCTCATTTACCGAACAAACAAGGCTGTAGTATCCTTCATCCTTTCAATTGTACAATATCCAAACTTTAAATAATTTTTATTAGAGTACTATCAAAACTAACAAAACAAATGTGTATTGTATACCCATTTGGGTACAAAATAATTTTATGCCTATAAGCGATAAAACACCTAAGTTCAGAAAAGCAGATCAAAAGCAAAGATTCTTTTTTTAAACAAAATCACAGCTGTAATAGCGCACTACTGACAACAATCGATGATCGTAACGAATTAATTGTTCTTGTTCGGTTAGATTACTCTAAAGCGTTTGACACTATTGATGATCACCGCATTCTCTTAGCAATTTGCATTTTGTTGGTTTTGGCGAACATCCAATTGCATTGATATCTAATTTTATTTTTAATAGAGAAGAGGCTGTAAAAGTATCGAAAGTAAAATTAGATTTTATACAAAATCAAAGGAGGCGTATCGCAGGGATTTGTACTTGTAGCACTGCTATTTATAATTTATACTTTTGGAATTGGAAAATATAGCCCAACACTGCCGTTAGCACTTCTAAGCCGATGATACGCAATTCTACCATTCTTTTAATTTATCTCGAGTTCAAGAAGCGTGCTATAGGTACACTCAGATTTAAACAAATTCAATCAGTCCTTTTATTATTCGGTAAAAAATCCGGTCCGGTAAATGCAGCGGATCAGATTGGTCTCAGGATTGCTAAAGGCCGTTTATCTTTGAGCACTTCCATGAAAGATTTGAGCGTGACTATCGACAATGAGTTTCACGAGCACATATCCCGATGCATTCAAAAAGGTTCTTCTAGATTAAAATTGATCTATAACTATCAACACTTCTTAAATAAAAAATTAAAAATTATGGTATGCAACTCGTTCGTCTTATCTAAATTCAACTACTGCGATACAGTGTATGGTCCGTGCCTAACTTTGGCAGATGTCAATAGACTTCAGAAATTACAAAACGCCTGTCTCAAATTCAAATTATTTGTTTTTCCTCTGTTTTTGGACGAATTTAAAATGATTTCATATAATCAATTTCTGTACCATGTATTAAAACAACAACAACAATAGCAATTGTTTTAATTCTGGAATTGAAGCTTCCTTAACGTTAAGGAACTGAATTGGAATATGCCCGAATCTTCTTTTGGTTATCGACTTAATATAATGTATAACGTTAATCTTAATTACATTCGCTACTGGTTTTTCGTCACTACTAAGTTTAAGTGGGAGAACAACTTGCCCTCTAGCTATGGTTATGCTGAACTTTGCCTTAGTTATACATCCCAAGAATCTTTGTAAATTGCTTTTGGTATCTAATAAAGGCATATATTATTGTTATTGTTATTGTTATTATGTGGCTGAGGCTTCAAGTCGCGGTTTCTTTGGACCTCGTGGCTTCAACTACTATGGTCATTTCGCCGCCAACTAGAATTTAGCCGAATTCGACGTTTTCCAACCCCAGTAGGTATTTTTAACGTGCAACACATCGTAGTCACACGGGATCCACTGCTCTACATCCCTCCCAGAGGATGGCATCCTTTTTCAGATTTTTTTCGCGTAAAAAATCTCAGTACCTCGGCCGGGATTATATTATTATTATTATTATTATTATTATTAGTATTATTATTATTATTATTCGAAAAAAAATACAAAAATAGTAAACCCAATATAAAAGCTGTGAAGCAGAAGAGGAGTTTGAGAGTAAACAAGGTACAAGTTAAAAGGAAGGATAGAGTGATTAGAAAAGTACATGAGTTGGAATGAGATCTGCATAATTTGTAAGAGAATACTTTGCATTAAGTGTCTTCATTGTAGTAGTTTAAACAGAAGACTGAGTCCTAAACTCGTTTTTTACTATGATGTAGTAACACTAAAAATAAATTTACTGCCCAACGTAGGATCAGTCGGTTCAATTTGAAGTCGTTCTGATGTAATTATTTTAAGGAAAAATTAACAAAAAGATCCCTACTGATCCCTGACAGCTATATTAATTGTAATAAAAGTTATGGCGATGAAACAGTCCAAATCATTGGTTTCATCAAAGTCAATGTAGTGGTAGATGACATAAGTCGCTTTGTACTGGTTTAAGTTGTGGGCAACCATCGTCAAGCCTTGTATTTATTGATTAGATTGATAAACTCAACTTTTGTACAAAAGTAGTGAATTTTTAGGTTTTTCGACATGCAATTTTCAGTTGATCAACGTTTCAGTTGTCCGATGATCAACTGACACACGCGCTGGAATGCAACTAAACAGTTAGTCAACTTCTTTATTTTCATGTTTTTTAAATTATTATAAGGTTTGCAAGGTATCTCAATTCCACTTCTAAAAACTGTATAGTTGGCCAATTTTGCAATTGTATGTATGTATACGCAGTCTCATAACATCTGATGATTGTCACTCTAGCTATTTTGTGTTTTATTTTTGCGTTACCGCGATTAAATATGCCCAAGGATTTAGGTAGTCTTGCACATGTTGGAAACATGTCGAGGACTTGCTTTGGAAATTTACTTGTATAAAGTGTAGACGCTACTATGTCTACAATCATTTTTATAAAAAAAGTCTGGAGGAATTCGTTTGTGTGTAGGTTACCAAAAACTAAATTCTAGCATTCAAAGAGATAATTGTCAACTATCTCGTATAGAAGATCAGTTATAAACATTGGTAAGCAATACACTGGATATAAGAAGAGTCCATTTACTGTATTCAGAAGGCCATAAATTGAATCTTTGGGCTATTAAAAAGCTCTTTGGCATATTTCGACGATCTAAATAAATAAGCAAAAGCCTAAAATAAATTGAATACCTAGAAACCGGTAATAGTAATGGGAAACTGAAGACTTTTCCACAGAAGGTCGAGGTAGTTAGGAAGTTTAGTACGTTTGTACAACGAGTTGTAGTTCTTCAAAGTCAGCATATTTTCTTGCGTAATTCTTTTAAATGTTTGGTTTGAGAAATTTCAAAAATAATTCGGGGACACATTATATTCGACTGACTGATGCTGAAATGGATAAGAGACAAGAAGTCAATGTAGTTTTGAAATAGCATCATAATATAGTATTTGAATCAGGATGCCTGTATATACTACAAGAAAGATTTCTTGAGATTCAGTAATTCATATAAAAAATTATTTTGAAGAAATCATTATGGTATTTTAAGCAATTTGCAATAGCTATTAAGAACTATAGAGAGTAACAAAGAAATTATTAAATCAGTAGATCGTTTAGCCATTTGAGCTTGGTGGCCAAATACTGCTACTCATTCATTTAGCAACAACAAAGTAGTTGGTATGAAATTATAAGAAGTCCGACAATTTATAAACTTGAGATATCACTAGAACGACTTTTTGGTTTTCATTCAGCAAGTTCAATGGCAGTAATTCTATAGACGCTGGGAAAGCCTAGGAAAGAATAAATTAGCAAGAGCTGTTTTTAAGTAGAAGCCCAAAATATTACTCGGTTTAGAAAGAATACCTATAGCATCTGCTATTTTCTATTTATGAATAGGTGAGAAATAGTCACGTGATAGTTCAAAGGTTGGCCATATTTAAAAGATCTTATTTCATTTTCAGTCACTCTTTTACATTTACAGTTTTCTTTTATATAGTTTTTCTCAAAGATGTAACAATACAATTAAAAAATCCAAAATTAATACTTGTAGGTATAAGTTTACTTAAGAAAAATAATGCAAAATTATACAGATATGACCTATTTCCAAAATTAAAGTATTGATAAAAAAGATTAGGTTTCCTGCTGAAAAACACTTCCAACTCTTATACATAAAACAAGTATCTGTTTAACAAGTCACCATTACAAGCTCCGCAGTAGCAATTACAACATAAAAGCGTTTCATTTGTTTGTCACAAAGAAAGTCAAAGGTAGAATTCAAGAATATATGCGAGTGTTTCAAAAGCTTCACCTAAATTTGTTGTTTTACAAGTATATTCTGTTTCCAAGCAGAATCAGTCTCATTGTGTTACATTGAGTCAAATATTTAAACGATTCAAAGAATGATAACGCTTTAGACAAAAGCTCTATAAAATGTTTCACGTCAGAAAGATAAAATGAACAATGTAAGTTTCAGGAAAAAGTTCAATAGATTTAAGAAATGCACAGAGTAAGCTGTCTGAAAAACTATAAATTAACGTCCAGATAAAAATGAAAACGATTAGTAAAAGTTGCTACTGTTACATGAAAATATGCTTCATCACGAGCTAACTTCTGTAATTACGCAATAGTGGTGTAGAAAATTAAATTACCAACTTAGTTATCTTATACAGATGAGCCTAACCTAGTGCCAAGAATGACTGCTATTACTATAAATGTTCCGAAGCGTAAAATTCCAAGAAAGGGAGATGTAAAAAACACTACTAGAAGCAAACAATTTAAATAAAATCCAAACTTTGAAAAATTCTTTTTGTAAAATTCAAATACACAATTAAAACTAACAAGGACATTTTAAAACTGTGTTATTAAAAATTTTCGCTTCATTGACCTTCAAAAAAAGCTGAGTCTAAATATAGATATACTAGTTTAACACAAACTTTTTAAAACTAATTTGGTCTTTAATTAGAACCCGTTTTCAAAAAAACTTTTATTATTATGTGCTGTTTTCAAGTATTCCGTGGAGTTTTCACATTATCGGGAAGCTCTTAAACTTTCTAATTCACCAAGCATGAGTGTTTGCAAAGTCCTTTTTTCGGAGAATTAACATTTTCTTACGTTTTGAACAAACTCCTTACTCAGCCACAATGGAACTTCCACTTTTTGATGCAAAACGGATAGATAAGAGTAAATTTATGAGTGTTCGCTCTCCACAGTTAATTTAGCTACCCTTTGTATGGCTACAGGTCAATTCTTTTTTTGGATGTAGACCATGCTTAAAAAACAAAAGGAGAAAGGTCAAATTAAGAATTTAGATTTTTATATAAACAATTACTCTTACATAATTTGTAAATACAAATATTATTTGTAAGATGACATGCATTTTACAATAATTTACAACAAATTATAATTATACATTTCCTATTTATCACAAGTAAAATATTACTCATACTCCTCATTTAGTAATATTTACATTCTGAGTTCTCTTTGTCAAAAAAGACACATAATTATAAAAAATATGTAATTTTAAAAAAAAGTTATAATTAATTATAAATAAACAGCGGACAAGGTTTTGAACTTGTACTTAAATTTGTGTTTAACCATGTAAACTGTTTCGCACCAATTAATCAAATTAAACCATGTCCTGTATTTTTATTAACTGTAAATTCATTGTTGAAAAACCACAAGTTTGTTGTTCATTTATTTATTTAAACTTGTTTTTAGGTAATAATTTTAATGCTATATTTACGGTGCGTTATTTGTATTGTTATAGTATAAGGTTTTCTAGTTTTTGGTTATAATTA
The DNA here is from genome assembly GCA_011009095.1 of Ignelater luminosus. NCBI lineage: Eukaryota > Metazoa > Arthropoda > Insecta > Coleoptera > Elateridae > Ignelater > Ignelater luminosus. Next base: position 42,374 of record VTPC01089833.1, on the reverse strand, counting down.
CTTTAAATAATGACCTTATAGCTGCGTCAATACTTTTTTTAAATATTGGCTGTACATTTTCTTCAGGTTTACTATTGAATTAATTAGATGTTATACTTCGATCAATCACGTAAGTAAACTGTATAATCTAATTTAGTTTCAATGTGGCTATACGATTGCCACGACCGCGACGCGGGATTATTTCTAGGAGCATTTCTCATAATTTCCAACTAATTAAGATAAATACATTTAAACGTTGCACGTTGTTTTGTAATCAAAGTATTAGCACTCTGACTATTTAGAACATGAGAAGGGTTAACTTGAGTATCTCGAAATTAAAACGAAACCAACAAACTAAACAAACAAAAAATGTAAAGAGACAATGCAAGAGGCCAATTTAGTAATATGTAGTCTACACTCTTAAACTACAAGTCTTTGATTCAAAAGTTCTTATCTTTATTGTTCATCATATCCAAATTTCCAAAGAATTTTCATATAAGAGATTTAATTCGTGTCATAAAGAAGGTTATCAGTATATCTGTTTCAATACCAGAAAATAATTGTTGTCAAACTTGAGAATGGAGATTTCACAAAAATTTCATTTTCAAAAAACCTCGTTTATAAAAAAGGATAGAACTGCTGATTCATCTACTTTATCGCAATCTACAGGGTCGCTAAAAAGTATGGAAACACGCTACCCCCGCAAAAACGATAAAAGATATACAATTAAAATTTGGAGAGCTTAAAGTAAGTATTTTTTGCCATGTTTTGCGAAGATAATTAAAAACAAATCTTCAATTCTTTTTTTCGTACGGCCGCCATATTGAATTTTTTTAAATGGAACACCCTGTATATGACCCCATATTTGTATAGAGGTTTTCAAGACAAATGCAATGATATAAGGATTGCTATACTTATTTTGAACGGTTTTGGAGATAATCGCTATTCTTTTGTCAGGAGTTTTTCTATTAAAAAGTAAGGAAACACGTTGCTCCTGCAAAAACGGTAAGAGACAGACAGATGAAATTTGGAGATCTTAAAGTAGGCATTGTTTGCCAGGTTTTGCAAAAAGAGTTAAGATCAAATCTTCAACTATTTTTCCGTACGGCCGCCATCTTGAATTTCTTTAAATGGATCACCCTGCATATGACCCCATATCTCGATAGGGATTTTAAAGACAAATTCAATAATATAAAGGTTGCTATACTTATCTTGAAAGGTTTTGGAGATAATCACTATTCTTTTCTCAAGGATTTCTTAACTTCAAGGACGGATTCGTAATGCAAGTAGTTCCGCCCGATTATTTGCAAAATTCCTTACGAACATTTTAAAAGAGATTGTTTCGTTGCCAAGAAGTTAACGTAGCGCATTTTGAGCACTTCTTATAAAATTATAATGTGTTTTTGTTATTATCAATTCGTCACTATTTGGTTTTATTCCACCTTTTTAGTTTGTTCTAGCATCAATCTATTATTTTAAATAAGTAGGCGAAGGGCAAGATTTTTACGGTTTTCTTTTACGTATAAAACAATCGCACACCATTTTTTTGTTCCATTGCCTTTGCTGTTTCACGGGTAACTCGATTTTGACAAAAATTAATAGTGAAATCCTTGACAAAAGAATAGCGTAGTAACCCTTATATTATTGAATTTGCCTTTAGAATTCCTATTGAGATATGGGGTCATATACAGAGTGATCCATTTAAAGAAATTCAAGATGGCGGCCGTACAAAAAGACAATTGAAGATTTAATCTTAACTCTTTTCGCAAAACATGGCACAAAATACCTACTTTAAGCTCTCCTAATTTCATTTGTCTATCTCTTACCGTTTCTGCGGGGCAAGCGTGTTTCCATACTTTTTAGCGACCCTGTATATATGCATTGTAATCTATAGGGTCAAAATAGGGAAGATTTTTTAGTTGTTTCTGTAAGGCCATCTAATTCCTCCATGTATTTATCACTTCTCAATTATACAGCATTCTTGTAATCTCTTTTTTTACAAGCCTCTCTGATTAAAATTCAATGTTATAATTCCTATCTGCTCACTCTAGTGTTATTATTATAGGGGTGGTGCTGGCAACGAAACGGTTTTAAGATAATGATTCCACGTCAATCCATTCCTCTACACTTGTAATTATTCTGTACAGATGCCATTCTGAGATAATACAATGGTCTTGTCAATATCTCAATTGCGTTGTGGGAGAGCTGCAGGAATGTCAGATAAGCTAATATTTGCGACAACTATCTTTATGTTGCAGTGATATTTACATATATCCTTTTGGTTTTATATCGATTAGTATTTAGTAATACCCAATAAAATTGTACACAAAATCTTCTAGGTATTTTAATTTTAAGATATCTTAATAAAAATGCGGTATTATAAACAAATAATTTTAAATTGAAAAATTTCTCTCTTTCTTGATTTTCGACGAAATTGTTGTTAAAGTTGCTGTCCATTTTAAATTGTGTTTATACAATAATAATTATTACGACTGTTCATATTTTATAAGTATCAAAGAAAACAGTACCTTACGAAAAAAGTTGTTTGTGATGATTATGTCTACGTTGGTGGTTCTGAGAACACTGTGATAATCGAAAGTAGCCGTTGGGCATCTTGACGCTATGCCCAGCTTCTCCAAACATTAAAAATCAATACCTTTCTAGAAATAATGAAAGTGAACGTAAAACGTTTTTCTTTCTGCGTTTATACTCCGATACCTTTAACATAGCATCAGTCACAGACGACACGCCAGCAAATATCAAACACGGAGCTGGAGATTTAGGTTTTCGCAACTTTAAATCTTTTTCAATAGATGAACATAAGAAAGTCTGCACTGACACCGAGTCTTGCAGGCGGCCCTGATGACGTAAGCTCATTATTCTTAAAAGATATTGCTCATCTGATTCAGACCTATTCTAATCTCTGAAAAGGGGGACTTGGTCAATGTAAACAGTTTGAGACCATTAACTATTATGTCCATCTTCGTTAGTGTGCTCCACAAAATTCTAGCAAGAAAGCAAAATTTAGACGGTTGCTTTGCCAATAATATCATCAAAATCTACTGATCCCTATGACATTATAATTTTGGATTTAAAAAAGGCCTTCCATTCCGCAGCTTATTCTTCCTTTTTCCCTTATCCCGGGATGATATTATCTTAATTAAGTACCTAATGAGTTCCTAGTTCTACTAATCTAATCAACATCTGTTGGGGTGTTAAACAGAAAGGCCCTTTTTTGTCAGTATTATTAATTCAATTCTCGACAAACTTCTGGATACTTTATCGCATGAAGCTAGTCTACTGGTTGAGACTCGGAGATCAGAATCAGGTTTCTGCTTTTGGCCTACGCAGCTGTGAAACTTAGGCTCTATTAAACTCAGGCTCACACTTTTTCGATCGTCGAGACTTCTCTGTAAATTGTCATAAATCCTGTACCTACCTAAACAGAAAACACTTTAGACAAATTCCAAATATCTGGGCAGCAAATACGCCAAATTAATACTGAAGAGTAATTTTGTAATCTTGGCTGCTACAATGGGTTCTGTGGTGGTATATTTAAACAGTCCTGTGATTTTATGCGCGCTAACTATATCCTTAGACAATACTTCATATCTGGGAAAATATCATGATTTGAAATTTCTAATATCAAATGCTTAGATGTTCAGTTAAAAAACTTCTGTATCAACTTCTAACTGTCCCCATAAAGAGGTTTGCTGCTCTTCTTACTGACTACACCATACAGGGTGTTCCACAAAAATGCCACATACCAACCATTAGTTTTTGAACGGAATATTCTGTATATTTTGAGATTAGTACATTTCTGATTACACAAAGAAGCGTTCAAATGACCTACATTATAAAGTTTGTGGTTGGAGGAAAACTATGGTATGCTAATAATAGTTTGGACTTGTTCATATCATGACAAGTAGCTTGTAGTTAAGAGATAAGTTTGTCCTGAGAATAATGGTGAGATAACAGCAGCTACTTAAAAAAACCGTTTGCAGTTTTTTGGGGAACTTTTAATAGAATCGAGTATTACCAACTAACTTTGTCGGAAGGTGGCGGGCATAACAATTGATCAACCTTAGTTAGGAGCATGCAAACTATATGATTTAAGAAGTTTTCCCCAAAAAGAAATAACGGTAAAGAGTGTACCAAATACATTTTTAAGTAGGGCGGTGCTAAATGACAATCTCTTAAAGCTACAGTAATTTAGATGGTTGGAAAGAATATTTAGATAAGATGGAGTAACTATCAAAAAGCCAGATACTAAACATTGGTGATTCATGGCCATTTTCTATATAAAAGATGCTTAATGTGCTACTTACTGAAAAAAGTTAAGAAGTGAGTTGAGATGGATAATAGACAAACCCGTTTAGTTTTCAAGTTATAATTCAATTGTTAAAGGAAGTGTTTTACACGAATATGTCTTTTGGCCTTTCTTGGTTTATTTGTATTTTACAAAGATTGCTAACAAAGCTCTACTAGATCAAGTAAAGATATAGTAAATATGAATAGTACCATCATTAAGAATTTAAGCTATGCGAATGATACACTTTTGCTAACGGGTAACTTTGAAGGTCTATGGCAACCGGCAGTAGCTAGCAGTTTTACTGGTAAAGAAAATCAAACGACCTGTTATGACTAGGAATCGAGTAGTGTTCAAATAAAAAACGCGTGCTGTGGTGTGTCTCCACTAGTGTTTCGCTACATGCTTTTGACACACTGATGTTAACACATATTGTGTCCAAATCGTTGGAAATGGAGTAAAGATATGGTGGAATCATCAGTCACTTTAAACGGCTAGAGTAACACATCTTACAAGTTAAGATTAGCCAAAGCAAATTATCGTTCTTTAGTTCTGCAAACTGATTTGGGAAAAGACACAATTCAACGAAAATAATGAATCAAAATTAAGTCCATGAACTGGTTTATTGATTACTTTTACTTACGATTATGACAAACATCTAATTTCGTTATTGAAAGATCTTTTAAAATTTCATGGTTTTTTTTGCCCAAACTGGTGATGAATGCAATTACTGGAAAAGACAGACTGGTATGCAAAGAAGGAAGAAATAATAAAGAAGGAGTAAAAAGTATTGACGGTCAAAAAGTTTTAGGACAACTAGGAAAGATTGAAAGAGACAAATCATATTTTTTGACTGCAATAACGTATTCAGATGAACGATTACGTTATGAACGACACTAACCAAGAAATACTTCAAGATATAAAAGACATGCCTTAGTACGAAAATCAGTCTTAGATATTTATTGTTTTTGTTTGATCAAAAACATTTTATAGATTCTAGTCAATTACTTGAAGTCAATATACTGATCTTAACATTTCATCTTTTCAATAATCCTTTCTAAAATAATAAATCTTGTTATTTACCAAAATGTCCTTTCTTGTAACATTACGACCTATATCCAAAAGTCGTCCTCAATTTATTTACTTTGAATGCACATAATTAGGTTACAATAGCTTTATAAATTTACTAACTGGTTTAGTCCCCGCGTGCAATTCTTTTTTTTCTAGGGAATAAAAACCACTTAGCGTAATTGTTTTTCCTTCTACGACTTCCTACCACTTTTTATTATAAAACATTTTTATGGCGACCATTTCAGCGCAATAAATCTCAATGTTTAACATTAAATGATAATCGCAATTTTATAACATGAACAATTAAAATGAAAATCCGTGCATGTTGCAATAACTTTACATATGCTCAGAATGCGGCTAACATCTTATTTCCCTTTATAATCAATTAAAACTTGAAACTCGTTAGTAAGCTATTAAGTTGGAATCGCAAATGTAGATGTTAGCAAAACGAATAAATATGTTTAATGGGACCTTGATATTGAACTTGGAAGAGTTAATCAAAATTGTTCGTTCAGTTAATTGTATGTCTTAATTCTTGTTAAACAAATTATTTTCGTGAAAACGATATTAAATTATACTGATTTCCTAAATGATAATATCCTATTACGTTTGTAAATTGTTTCTATTGGACTTTCAAAAATTATTTTTTGTTTTTTTTTCTTTCGTTTGCTCCTTTCAAATCATAAATTACTTAAGTGCAACTGCGTGGAATTAAATGGGAAGTTTTAGCATCAAAATTTATTAAGGTAAAAAAATAAAAATGTGTTGGTTTTAGGAAAGTTCCATTTTGTTCTTTGTTCTTAATCATAATTATCTTGAATTTCGGTCTTTAATTTATATACCAACAGCTAAGTGTGGTTGCTAGTAATGCAATATTTCTGTATTAAAAAAATAAAGAAATTTTTTTATGAAAGCAATATTATTTCATGCGTTCTTTCTGCTTTTTCAAGTGGGACTAATAATAATAATAATAACAGGAATGCTTCAGCTGTGAATAATTGAGCCACTACAGGGATTATATTAAAAATCCCGTGAAACCGTATACCATCATTATAATACCGGAAGGTTATTAAAGGGGATATGATAGTACGTAAGTAACAGGTAGATAAAAGCATTACATTCTCAGTTATTGTGTAAAGTTAGATAACCAGAAAATACTTGAAAATGAATCCAAGCAGGAACTAAAGACACATTTATTTGTAACTATATGTTACAGCAGACATTTTTTGCCTGAAAGTTATTGCAATTTACATTCAAAGACACAGAAGTTAAAGAAGTTTTCAAACTTCTCAAATAAAGTGCTCCTAAAAAACTTCTAGATATAAATACCTACAGAGCGACGTACACCCAGTTTGTTCAATAGCTGAAAATTAAAAGTTCTGAATTACTTTGCTGTTTTTTGTTTAAAAGATGAAAGACCCATGATAAGATTTAACTACTTCTGTACTACCTTATATTGAGCTTTAAAAATCAGTAATTCCACGGTTCATCAAAACACTTACAATTAGAATTGCAAGCTGTACAATATTCGCATATCTTTAGAATCACGGCTAGTTTTGATTTCTTCTTTTAGTTTTATTGCTTACAAAACTTTGCAAATGATGTTTTTATTATTTTTACAAAAATTGATCGAGTTTTCAACTTTTTTCTGATGTTAAAGGTATGGCAACAAATAAACTTCCAATCGCATAGATTTATGAAAAAGATAAACATCAGGCTAAATTAGCGGAATTGAAAGCGAAACTTTTCTGGATATAACAGTTTTTGAAATGGAATGAAAACACTATTTTTTTCTACCAAATAGACACTCTCAGTTATATCCTGATTAATCTCAAATTATTTTGATTTCTTGCTTATCATATAAAGCACCCAAGCCAGTTTACCTCCTGCAGCAAAAAATTACCTAAACTATGACGGAATCATCTAAATTCTAAATGATCCTTGTGGAAGAAGTCTGTAAAGATGATCTCTCATCAGTAATATTTCTTAGAATTAGAAGTATCTACTCTGCTGCGGAAGAATATGATCCTGTCAGGGCTTTTATGTCATTTAACATCTAGATTTGATGCTTTGCGGCAGAATTCAGTACTGTATGGATGAAGATTGCTTTGATCTTAACCAGTTCTGATCCTTTCAATAGAAGCTAAGTCATTTCCAGGTGCCTAGACATGATTAAATTAAATTAAAAATATTAGCAGACTTCAAGATTCCTACAATAATAAATGTTTGGTTTGAATTATTATTGGACAAATATATGATGATAACGGTTATAGAGGTCGTTCAAGATTACCTGTAAACAAGAACGAGATCCGGTGTTTTTTGCTTTCTAAGGAGACTAAAAATCGTTTTTCACGTAAGTAGCAATATGCCCATGACGGGGCCTGCAGGACAATTCCTTCAGACCTTCACCACATTCTAATAAACCAAACAAACACAAAGCCCGTAAACTTCAAATCTAAGCACATTTTCAGATTGTTGTCATATACTTAAGTTTCCAGTTTTCTTTTTATTGTAAGTACTTTTGAATACTACGAAATGAAAATTAGGCAAAAAGTACCAAAGAGACAAAACAAAAGAGGTCATATCACAAATTAAATGACACGTCACTGATGAAGATCCTAAAGAAGTCGAAGACAATAAGAGACAGAATAGAAAAAGATGCATTAAAAAAATAAAGCACCTAGATAGTAAAACAAGAAAACCATATTAAAAATTTCTTTACGTTGATGTTTGCTTTCGATTCTTTTTTAATTTTGTAACAAAAACTGTGCTCGATTCGTAAAAAACAGACAAATATGCGGAGCTAGAGAAAAGGCGAACTCCTAGAACTTACGGCACTTCTTCCCACTTTTCTCACTTGGGGATCGCCCTCATTAGGTGGGATAAAATGCAGTGCAGTGAACATCATACAAAAGAGCAGCGGCTTGCCCTCTAACTTCGCGATGGCACTCCAGCATTGTGTTTCTCACCTACACAACCTTCTTCTTCTCAATCTTCAATTACAGATTTACTTGTTTTGGCACGGCTCCTTGCAGTCTATTCAAGCGTCTCCGGAGAACACCAACTAATGGAATGGTTCGGGAGAAGGCTATCTGCAGAATTGTAGAAGGACGATTACTTGAGCAAAAATAAAATATCCCCTTCAAAGGTTACAAGTTTAGGTCCCGATTAAAAAAACATCTTGAAATTCACCTCACTGTCTTATCGTTAGCCGCAACCTCCTCATGTTCTTTCCACAATTGGAAGCCGGGATGCAACAAACTTGGTGCCACCACAGAGTTCACAGGATTCTGAAATCAAGTGGTAGTAGGGTTTTAGCAGACGTGCAAGTATTGTAATGGCTCAAAAAGTTTTGCCATACTCGGTGCACTATTGTGAAGTCGTCAGTTGTGATTCCTCAATGTAGTCCTGGCTATTCTTTTCTTATGCAGTTTGGGTTCATTCTACATTATGGGATCCAGTTGTAGTACCCTTCTTCCCAGCGCTGCCCGACGGACGTCCGTCGGATGCCATGTTTTTTTTGCTCTTCAACTGATTCCGGCCAGCAAATGTTTTCTAGGGTACGGAATTAATAGGTTTCCGGACCAAAACTTCTTCCTGTCTTACAAATAATGCATCATCTACTCTGTTCCTCACCACAGTGTGACCGTGAGATGGTAGGGTTCTGCAGAAAATCGTTTTTTAAATAAAAAGTTAACGTCCACACCAGTATTCAATTTCAACCTTTAACTGCACTTACATCAGCCAATCAGAATCTATAAAATCAAGATCTCGCCTAGTCGGCCGGCTTTATTTGCATAATAAAATATATATACTTAGTAACACTACCATTGGCAGTATCATTATTCCACAACTTGCAGCTCCAGCTACCAAGAGGCAGACATGATAGCCATTAACACCGCAAAACTGCAACCTGCTTCCGAAAGATAACACCACCCGGTGTAGACTACTGACTAAAGAGGAATATTTTCTATAACGATATCTGACTTTTTCAGAGTCAGGAAATGACAACGAAGGTGACATGATACTTTTGTGAGCCCCTATGGGCTCGTGCTGGATTTCCTCTGCCTCTTCTCTTTTCTCTTCCTACTTTTTCTATATGTCTCCGCTGCCAAAAACGTTAAGGGGAAGTCAAAAACCAGATTTCATTGTTGCATGGGGCTTGTCTATTGGGACGTCTACGTTTTATTCCTTTGCTTGATACGTTTCATTTAGCAATATACTGCTGTTGGTAATTTAAAATTAGGGCAATGTTGTAGGCAAAATACTTGGCAATATTGCTGAAAAATGGAAATAGAGGGTAACATTGGTTTAGCAATGTTTGTAGGTGTAACATTTTTAATGTTTAGTTCAAAATTTATCTTCAAAATTGTATAAAAGTAAGTAGACAACAATAAACTTTTTTCCACTTTAGGCAAATTCTTTGCAATATTTTTGGCAACATTTCTAGCTAGATTCCCTAATCCTGACTTAAAGAGTCGGTATCTGCTTGTATTTTTAACTATTTCACAAGAAAAAAGCAAAAGTCTGATTTTCTTAAAAAATGAGATATGCATTATATTAATGCAGAATATTCAGAATCAATAGAAATTATAAGATTGTTGTTCTGTTAACAATATTTGATATTGCATGCCATGAAACGACAATAATTTAGAGATTAAAAATGAAGAACCGGCAGTTAGTCAGCAGCGCGCAAACAATAATTGCTGACGCTGATATTATTATTAAGTCACTAAGAAATGGTGATCTCATGCAATAACCTGCAATACAAGTCTGTATTTCTGTTGTCAATGTTTTGGGATCGATTTTCATAATTTGCTGTAGGAAATATTGCCAAGCATAGTCCCCAGTTTCAAGCAGTATTACCATTTTGAATATTTCCAGTATAATATAGCAACATATAAGAAGGCCGACATCTTTCCAGGAATATTCCCAATGTAAGAAAATTGCGAAATGGCAATATTGCCCACCACACATTGCTAGCCTCACATTGTTCACTATCATAAATCAGAGAACCATTCTATATATCAGTCAAAAAAGAGCTGCAGTATCTATAATGATCACCGGTAGCCTATATTATAGGTGTTTGACATATACGTACATATGTTGCTGTAGTTACATAATAAAATCTTAAGTTACTTTTATTTGAGTTAAAGTTAGATTTAAATTACATCAGTCTAGTTTCAGTTAGCGACCTTAATCGCAAAGGAGAAGTAGCAATTAAAGCAGAAAACTCAACGAATTCTTCTTCAAAAATAGGTTAGGTACTATATACTCAAGGGAATTTTTATGTCAACATCTCGTCGAATAAATAAAAGAGGGCATTAAAAGAGTAATTCATAGTAATTAACAGCTTAACTTCCGGCTATTTGGTGGCTCATCAAGATCAAATAATTTAAAGAAACTTGAAAGATCAACTGCTTTATTTCGTGAAATACCATTTTGAGGACAAACAGACTTAGAAAATCATTAATTAAAGAAACATGAATATCTAATATGTAATTTACATTCTTATGTAGATTATTCATTTGCTTTCGTGATATACTTCATGGATCGTGCAAAACCAAAAGCAATACGTTCCTTCTCCCGTGTTTAACAGAGGAAGGCTAACTAGACTGCAAAAAGGCATATCTACACGAAAACAGACATGACAAACTAGCATTTAGCTAGTAAATCACTATAGTGGAGCAAGTGCATTACAAAAATGAGGGATGTTTCCTTAACAGAATAATGTAACAAATATAAATAAATTGTAAATAAAATAAATAAAACTAAACAACATTGAAAATTAAACATTAATAATAAAATTGATGATAAAAAGAAACATAGGCACTCATAGGCAATAAAAAGCTTTAAAAGTGATGAATTCCCAAGGTAATTTCAAAAAGATACTAAAAATAGAGATGAAAAATAGAAATACATAATTCACCAGTGATAATCAACCACTGCTATGCAGTTCCTGAACTTAATTAAACTTGCAAATTGCTTTACTTATTCACTATTATAATAGAGCAAACTACGATATCATCCCCTGTGTATGTATACATAAAAATAAAAACAGACAGCAGACGTGGAATGATTTTGCAATATTTTATAAATATGAATTTTAATGTACTAAACCCCCCAAGTTAGTAGCAAAACATTTTAATTAATTTTGTTCCGTAAACTTCAGTTACAAAACTAGCAGGATGAAATGCATCATATAATTAATCTGCTTTCAAAAGTTTGAAGCTCAAGTAACGTTATACAGATCAAACACGTCCTTAATCTAAAGCAAGGAAACTGAAAGAACAGGTGCATAAATAATTTTTATTCAATGGCGTACTAATTTTTCACGCGTTTAATGCGTTTTATTATAATAAATATAAATACAGACAATATCCGGTCAAGGTTTCATAGATGTAAGACACCTAGTACAAGGTTAATCGATTTATGCGACTTCACACCTTGTGTTTTTCCTTATTTTTTATGGTATTGCATAATTCACTTTCTCGTTACTGTTATTATCTTTACCATATTGAAACTAATGTAATGTTGGTTTGTAGTAAAAAGCTTTTGCAGATTCATAAGGCAGATTTATTTTTAGTTTCAATAGCAATGTCATATTTATTTAAAGGTCGTAATTAATGCAAGTTACAGTTACGTTATTTAATTAATTTCAATTCGACCTTAAATCTTTTTGTGCCCCAGAAAACTATAAGACATGATAATAGTAATTCAAAATTCAAATTATGTTTTAATGATGTTTGTATAACCGAATGGAACGTGGTAACTGTAATTCTATCATTACCTTGTGAACCGTTTATACTTTACAAGTAAATATTGCACTTTAAAAGTGAAGTTTATACAGATAATGATAATAATAAAACAAAAATAATCTTAACGTTACGGGTCATAGACATTATCAGACATGTTAACATCAATATTAACACTGATAATAACTACAACAACGATGACGATCATTCTAACAGCATTCTTTGAAATCTCACAACTAGCACGTCAAAAACTTGGAAATCATTGTTCCGATTAAATATCCTTTTAAATTATAATGGAAACAAATAGCAAGTAGCCTTATCTCTGTCAAAAACATAATTTACGTGCAAATTTCTAACCTTTGTGAGTCAAATACCTTCAACTAAATAATAAAAACTAGAACACACAAACAAAAGTGTAACCACCAAAATCAAGGAAAACATCTGGAAGTATGAGAGTGTGTATGGCGGAAACCGATGATACCAGTTTGAGCAAGCGGCATTAAACAAATTACAAGAAATTGTTTGGATAAAAAAACCAGATCAAGTAAGTTGCATACATGCACAAACATTTTAAATTACTCTGGCCTTCTTACGTAGCGATGTACCAATGAAAAGGACTTTGAAAACCAAATAACTCAGCAATTAAGACGAATACTCCAAAGGTCAATTTAAAAAAGTACTTGTCTAGTCATCAGAAATTTACCCTATAATTTGGTGGAGTTATTTATTATAGTATGTATATATGACTCCATCTACTGTCATATTGAAATTAAAAATCGTGTTTTATCAAACTTGTGGAACCTTAACCTTATGCCAATATGTTTTAGACTTATTATTCCTTTGCCTGTTTTATTCAAGTGTCTTTGGATGTTTTTCTATCATTCCTATTATGCCCATCAACTGCCCAAGAATTCTAGAGAGTGGTAAAGTTCTTAATTTGCAACTGTTTAATAGATAAATTTTTCTAAGAAGACCATTTTCGAAACAATACTTCTCATGCCCATTTTCAGTAAGATATTGGGTTCTTGAACGTATCATTGCATTAGGTGAAATTGAAGTTGGAAAATTTACGAAGATGTTGTAGTAGGTTAAAATTAGTAAGCAAGATTTTGATAAGATAATGTTAATGTTTAATTAATGCTAACAAAATGTGTTTTTATTCAGACTATGCAGGTAGCCTCGGAAGCCTATTTTCCCGTTTTCTATTTTCCAATTGGCTTCGGATTGTACAACTTATGTTCAATTTTTATTTCTATTTTCCACTTGTACTGAACTTTACATATTTTAGACTAAGTTCTCTAACTTTCGAGATTCCACAGCCAAAGAAATTCTATGCACAACATGACAATGACAAACTTTTCCAATTGTAATACATACAATAATCAATAGCAATTTCGATTGGTTAAGGTACAGCTAGTATTGACAACGACTTAAACCAAGAAAAGCCAAAGTGTTTAGAGTTGCGTCTGCTATGTCAAATAAGGCCATAAATTAACAGGAATGTAACTACGCTAGTAGTCGACAGATAACAGCGCTTAAATATATTGACAAGACCTCTGTTGCACTAGTTATATATCAAGTATCACTGGCTTATTTTGATTAATTCTATTTGCATCATTTTTTGAAATTAGTAAGCTTCTCACGGTCATTGACAAAATGATGCGCATCTTGAGCAAAAAATCGTGGTCAAAAACGTTTTAAAATCTTTCAAATACGACTCTAAAACCAGCAATTAAGCAACTAGTAGTTGCACAAGAGAAGAGAATGGCTAAAACAAAAATCAGATTATAGATGATAGGATTCTTCGACGTTGTGCAATTTGAAGATACGCACGTATCCACTCAGATCTCTGTATCATTCTTTGGAACTAGTGGTCGTCGACAAAAGAAATGATGTGCATCTTGAGCAAACAATCGTGGACAAGAATTTTTAAAAATTTTTCAATGCAAACTTGGAACAAAAAATTAACCAAAAATATTAGCGATCCTCTTGGAATGAAAGATCTGTTTTATTGACATTGCATTGGGGAATTTGAAAACATACGTGTATTGCATCCGCACAGAATTTGAAACCAGCGAATGGATTCTTCATCATTATAATATGCCTGCGCTAGTTTTTAACTCGAAAATATATCATAGTACTTCAGTTCTGATTTCGTCTCATTCAATGTACTTTTATTTTCTAATAAACAAACTTCTGCAATGGCATTAATTTCAGGAAAATATTAAATAAGCTGGGACCAACATAGTAAGATAACGATAAAAGAAGAGAGCTTTCGTTGCCGGAACTTTGTAAATTGTGTTAGTTTTCGCTCATGTAATAGGCCATGGCAGACACCATTGTTTTTTTTTTATTATTTCGTCTGTATCTCCGCCGGTTTCAAAAATTGGTGAGTCATATTTATGTTGTTGAGAAAAGCAGGGTTTTGTAAATTTTAAGCTAATAAACACATTTTCCTGAAACCTTCATTGCTTTATTGCCAAATGCAAAATTGACACTAAATGCCAAAATCATTTATTTAACAAAATACTTTAGGAAATGAAATCAAAACATAAAAATCTTAATATTTTATTAAACAGTGTCAAAATCTTCTCACTTAACACAAAATCGTTTAAAATAATTGCTGTCGATTTCCCTCAACTTCGTTTAAATTCTTAACTTAAGTTGGCGCTGAGTTTCCGATGTCTAGTTATTGTAGTATACATACTTTTGCCTTAGTGAGCCAAAAATTACGTTTGAAAAATTATTTTCTTTTACTACGTATTTTTTTCCCATTTTTTTTTAAATGCCCACGGCTTCGCACCATAAGGACAAGAGGAAGCATCCTATGATTTTGCTAGGTGCTCATGAAACCGTAGACCCTTTAAAGGAATTGCAAATCAAACAAGGAAAAAAGGAAAATAATCTTCTAAGCATCGTCTATTAGGACCAATTGAACGCTTTTGGGCTCATTTATCGACAAAAGAATATATTATCACAGTAACTCGATGATAAGCAAATAATTTTCGACTTTGCTCGGTCTGTTTCTTAAATAATAATATTTTTATGTTTTCAATTTGTTTCCTAAAGTTGTTGTTGTTTTATGGCTGAGGCTTCAGGTCGCCGTTTCCTTGGGCCTCGTGGCTTTGCCGCCAATTAAAATTTAGTCGAACCCAACGTTTTCCAACCCCAACCCCAAGGTGCAACTCACGGTAGTCACAAAGATATTTTGTTAATAAACAGTTTTGAAATTTGGTGTCAATCTTAATTTGCTAACTTTATCGTCATATGTAAATGCTTTATGGAAGTTTTACTTTAATTTTGCATTTGAAATTGAAAAATTCAAAATGAAAAACAAGAAAGAATAGAAAATGGAAAGAAACAACTTTGAATCAGTAGAAGTAAAATATAAGAGAAAAGGGGCAAAGAATTAGAAAGAAAACAAAAACAGAGATCAAGTATGGAGATAAAAGTGGTGCAATGAACACTGACAAGAAGCAAGACAAGAAATGACAAAAACAAGAAAATAGGTAAAAGAACAAAAGAAGCAAAGGAAAACGCATGGACTGAGTGAGACAAAAAAAATAAAACAGCAGGTTGCAGAAAGAAAAAAACTGGCCAAAACGATAAAAAGAAGAAATAGAAGAGCAAAGCAGATGGGAATAAAAGGAAAATTGAAAGAAGAGAAAGATTAGGATGAGAAAGAGAAAAAAGAGAAATTAAATAGGTACAAGCAACAAATTGTGGCGTTCTGAGTTAACATGAGTTTTGTTTTTGTCCACAGTATTTTTTTCCTACTCACGCACAAAAAAATCTCTTCATGACGTTTGATTCACGAGCATCCATTTTTAACTTGAAATCTTCAAATTGTAATTCTGTCTCAAATAATTTCAAACTATTGGTATCTCAAATTTTAAAATAGAATCACTTCCAGGAAGGAGACAGCTAAAGTGTTACGCAGTCTACAAGGTTAGACGTATACATACATTTTTCGGAACAAATAATTCTAGAATGTAATTAGAACATTAAATAATATGTTGAAGAGGACGTAACTAAATTTGTTCTTCTACCGCGAAGACGTTTCTATGTGATGTTCATAAAATCTCAAGATCCCTAATAATAAATGATGGCGCTCAGTCACGACCGCTATTTTCTGCCCATGTTATTACTATCAATACCTACATCGATTTACGGCAATAAATATTTTTAGACTTTTCGATATGTTTATTACTATGATGCGTAACTGTAATGAAATTCAACTAATCAATATTATTATACCTATTGATGCAATGATAATTGAAATTAAAATTAAATCAAAGCATCTTAATAATAAAATTCTTAATTTTATTGCTTATTATATTTCCAATTTTGTTTTATGTGAAGCGAATCAATTTATTAACAAATTAAAATTATTAAATTATTTTTGAATCAGCTTTAGTTGCTTTGTATCAATGGCAAGCAAATTATTGTATAATATTGCGACGATAGTCTATTACTGCTTTAAGTACAATATGATTACGTATACCTATTAAAGTGCATCGTAACGATTTAAAGAGAAAGGTCACTATCAACAAAATAACTAAAGGGAACCTGATTTATATCTTTTACCTCAATTATCTTGAACATGCTTTAGCCATCAAGTATTTTTACTTTTACTAAAACACTCTAGAAAGGATCCTGTAGTAGTTAATATGGTACTTGTTAGGCCGTAACAATCGGTTTTACTTACTAATTCTTTTGTAAACATCTTATCATTCAGAAGCTTTCTTCTACAATGATCACAAAATGAAATGAGCTTGCTTTTGAAATATCTCAAGGTATTTTCGTGAAAGACTCAAGAAGAACAAAAACGTTCTTAATTTCATGCTGTAGGATTCTCGAATGCTATAGTTAAATGTCTGCAACTAAACTGGAAAAGATTTCATTTAATGAGATGCTGTAACGAAATTTAAATACACTGAAATATTTTAAAACACTTCAAAATTTCCTCTATAAAACCGTGTTGAATGAGTTGCAAAAGCTTTTATGGCAAGCTTTTATTGCTCTATAAATCTAAAAATGCTGGATTGTGAATGGTTTAATTTTCAAGTGACTTTTGACAACATTGTTTCATTTAATTGAAACTATTTACGTAGAATTTTTGCGTTCAGTTTGCCACCTTCATTCTTATTAAAAGTCTAATTTGGTGTACATAATTGCATAATAACCTCTAGTAGTGAAACACGTAAATATTACTTACCGTTTGATATAGAACCACCTTGCATGTTTTTTTAGAAGGCGATAAATTCGTGTGTTAGTTTTTAGCATACAAAAGAAAAATGTGTAAGCATGCACACAATCACTCCCAGTAATCTCTTTACGGGAGAGCTAAATATTGCTATTATAAGTAAAAATACTCAATTGGAAAGGTCACCAACCCACAGTTATTTTCTTGTTGTACGTGTTCAAAGGTAACGGTTGTTTATTAAGCTTTTTTTTAAGTAAACACCGAGTTGCATAAAAAATCTAAAATTGATATTAATAAGGTAAATAATAAAAAGGTTACCATAAATTACTTATTTGAATACAAATAAAATAAATAAAAAATAAAATTAATTCAAGAACGTTTAACTGGTAGAAAGATAACCAAAAGCGTAAATTCTTCATGTAAAGAACATATAAAAGCATTACGCGGATCAGCAAATCGTGTCTCCAAAAGATATTTCGACAATTCATCAATTTATGTTTATGGAACGAGAAAACCTCTGAATTTAACAAGAAGTTAAAAGTCACACGATCCATTAGGTAAAAATAGATCAGAATGAAATATAAAAATGACAAAGCAGAAAGTTGCAACAGTGGTGGCTGTTGGAATCGGGGCAGTAGTGTTGTGCTCCTCTTAGAAATTAAAATTTTGATAATTTAATTTATTAATATTATTCATTATTGTTATTGTTTCGTGTTTAGTTTGGCAGCAAATTATACCATTTGACGTAGCCCACCTCTGTAGGTAGAGTACTAATGTTTTAATGTAGAAACAGCTTTGATTTGCAGAATACACGTTTACTTTTAACTTGAGCCTGTGTTCTGGTTTTGCTACTACTTTTAGTAAACCCTTGGATCACCATGTTTTTTTTGAATTTATTTAGAGACCCTATTGGGACCATTTTCGTGAAGCAATATAGTAAACTTCTGCACCAACTCTGTAGCTCAAGTCTTCCAAACGGTTTAAATAAATAAGTGAGCATTCAACTCTGACCCTAACAGACATGATTCAGCAGTATTGACAAACCCGGGGTCCAAAAATCACTGTAAAATATTACAACAGGAATTCTAAATGGATTAAGAAAAACGTTAAAATAGAGCTATTAGATGAGTTGAGTTGCACTAGTTGAAATGGTATCTTGGAATTGTTTGTGTAGTTCTTAACTGAGATTATTACAGTAAGATAGAAATAAAATAGAAACAAACTAAGTAAAAACTTTGTTTGATATCAATTGCTGTGGTTCTTAAAGAAAGCTTTAGCTTTACAATTGAAAGCATATTCGTCTTCGGCAATATTAAGATATTTTATGAAGGACAAGGGACTCCTTTAGTAGCATCGCCTCTATTTAGCTATCACCTCGTGCGACGACATCTGTTTCAACTCCAGAAGCATTAAAAGAAAAGAAGGCTTTGAGTGGGCAACAGTTGTAATTTCTATGGTAGAAAAAAGATCTTTCTTCCAAAATAAATCCATTGATTGAACTTTATAGTGCTATTACAGCTAAGTCACTGAAAATATACAGGGTGTTTCTAAATTTAGTTACTAAACTGTAAAGGTGTATTTAAGAAGAAAAATTAACAGACCCGCAATTTTTAAATATCACGTTAAACATCCAACCTAACTGTAAATTTAAAGAAAAGAATTCAACTTTATTGAGGTAAAATAGCAAGTAAAGGCCAAGTCTTCAAAAATGCCATGGAACCTCTGACTATTTCCGCGTTTTTTGGCATTCATTTAAAACATGAAGAGTATACTTTTTTGTAGAAAAATAAATAGCCAATATAACTATGATACCGAAATTTTAAAAAAGGGTCTACAGGAAAACATTTAGAAAGAAAAATTCAAGCTAATAACAAAAGACTAACAAATGTAAGGCGGTGTCATATAGGAAGCCGAACTTGAACAATACCAAACAGACAGTTTCTAAAATATAGTAAAAAGTAAACTTCCCAAGATGTCTCTTTTAGGGCCTTTAGCTCTCTTAATATTTGGAACATTAAAAAACTGAAAAATATGGGTCTGTTAATCTTCCTTCTCAAATACACCTTCTCAGTTTGGCAACCAAATTTAAAGATATCCTGTACATCAACATCAGTAGTAAAACCTGGAAATGCTGTTTATAATGTTAATGATCTTGAAAACAATCGATCCATTTCAGGTAATTCTTTGATTGATTTCAGAGAAAAAGTTAAGGTAAATCTAACAGTTACATTCTTCTACTAAATTAGGTTAAAATATAATAAACAATGCTTGTGTCTAGGAGCAATTCGTACGACAACGAGATGCCAATGAAGAAGCTTCTGGTCAGGAACTTTTTCATTGGCATCACGCGTCGTCGTGCTAACTACTCATGGACACAAGCAATAAAGTACTGCAAATGCAAAATGCAATGCGATTAAAAGTTTAATCAAGCATTATTACGCATATATTATGCTCCATTTTAAATACACCCTGTATGTATAAAAAAATCGCTGGGCTATTATCTTTGTACTAGAAGCACAAACGATATAGAAACTTTAAAATAAAATTTTTTTCTTTAGTAGAGATTTGAGTGTTGTTTTAGGCAAAGATTTTTATTTGGAAATCTATGTATGATTGATACTAAAAAAGATCTATGGGCTGTGTCTTCCATTAACGACTTCAAGATCAAGATTAGCCTTCCATTAAGCTTCTTAGGAAAGGTAGATACAAACGCCAGTCTGGCTGTCCCCCATTAACCTTCTTCAGAAGGTTAAAACGTACACATGTCTGAGGTGAGCTTTGTTTACAGACGCAATAAGTAGGCGAAGTTCCTTTGATAAAAAACAATGTCAATTAAAATTTATAAATCCGGAAGCACAACATATAGTAAAACGACGCCCAACGTTGGGTGCTATGGTTTCTTTGATTAGAGAATGTTTAAAAGAATTTGATGTTGACAATCAAAAGTACATACTCGTGCATAAAAGTATTCTATCAATCTTGGAGGTCACTATGTGAAGTTATCTGCAATGTGATAAAATGACCCCAAAAAGATATCTTATGGTATGCTGGCACAATAAGAATTTTCAACTTTTCCGGCATTGCCCAACAACCTCGTTAGTATACTCACATACCTGAAAAGATAACATTAAACTTCTTTAAAGTTTAGATCAACAATAACTTGCCGCAGTGTAAACTATGATGCATTTCGAGGACAAATTACACTACAAATCTCTATTGAAGTTGATAATAATCCATAAAATTTCTTCGTCTCGGTCTGAATCACTACTTGACCTTATCTTTGTTTATGAGTATGTTCCACATTTGTCTGATCTTCTTTATGGCTAGTATAATTTATCTTTTCGTACTTATAATAAAATTAAATTTAATTTGACACATGCTTTGAACCTGGTCGGTGTAGACCTGTAAGCAGTTTTTCACATCATTGTCCGTCAAGCTATGATCGCATTTGCAAATCTGATAAAGAGAATCTACAATTTATTTTTAGAAGCGAAATTACATAATAAAATTTCACTGGATGGTCCATATTTAGATTTTGACGTAAAGTTATATAATTTACGTTACAGCGGAAAGAGATTTTGAAAATTTTTTCCCTTTTTCTAGAGGCACTAAAATCGTTAATGGAGCAGTCTCTGGAATTTCCATTGATGCCACATTGTTGCCAGCACAGCGATGGGCCAAATAAAGGCAAATGCATCAGCAAAAACTAACTTTCGAACAGAATCAAACAATTTAGTTTTGACGCTCGTTTGTCGTTATACGAACCAATTCGGTCTCTGGAGTCAAGTTTGCTGACTTTAGCATCTTGTTGGTAGGAGATTATACAATTATACTATAAAATTAGACTCCAAAAACAAATACATCTCATAATACTATTAAATATAAGCAAGTTGATAAGCTTTTGGCCAAAATGAGTAAAAAAACATAAAAAGTACAGGTCAATATAAATAAATAATATAGGATCATAGATAAAAGGTCTAACTATTCATTAAAAAGCAGCATTTTTTTGATAAAATCCAAAATACAAAAATAAACAGATTTTGCGGATAGTATCGAATCGACAACTAATGAAGTAAATAAAGTTACTGTTTGCATGCATGGATTAATTGTAAACCTCAATTAATTGCTTTATTGCTCAGTTGGTTGGTTTGTTGTGAATTCGTAAATTTACGAGGAACTCATTATTTGTTATTAATGAACCGGCACTATTTCATTACAGGATAAAACCAACAAAACGTTCACACAAAAGAGGATTATTTGTAATAACCATTCATCGAGAATTTTTGCAAAAAAAAGAAGTAAAAAAATCAGTAATAATCATGTACAGTTCAATTATGCAAAAGAATCTGAAAAGGTAAAAACGACGAAAAGAATTCGATAAATTGAATTGTAGTGTTACGTCATATCAATTAATGTTTACCTTCATTGATTCTAAGAAAATGTTAACTTTGATTCTGTTTGTAACTATTATAATTTAATGCTAGTTTTCATTCACGACTAGAATAATTGAAGTAGCGACAAGTGCCGTTTAATCAGTCAGGGCAACATTAAACGCAACTAGAACCTGCAACCAGCATTATTCTGTTCCTCAATCTGATTAAACTTCTCTATTGTGTAAGAACACAAGCAATTCAAACTTATAATTGCGTTGGCTACGCTTGAGACGGTACTGATTTTAAAAGAAGACCGGCAGATATTTCTGTTATGTAATAAATAATAAGAAGAAAAGCAGTTTCTAGAAAGAATTTTAGATTTTCTTTGTTTTCAAACTGTATGTATTCTGCTTATAAAATTTATGTTGTGTAATTCCATTTAGTTATTATTTGCCCTATTTTAACAATGTTTGTAATAATAATAATAATAATAATAATAATAAACATAAAACCATTTTCTGAATAAAATTACTTTTATCTGCATACCTCAGATAATTATTTATTGTTCTTCAATTTTATATTCCAAAGCAAAATTAATATAAATTTTTAATTTTTAAGAAATAAAAACAAATTTAAAAAGCTTGTTTTTATAAACTTGACGTTCTTTAATCTCAAAACACAATTAAGAATTACGAATGTTAACAAATAAATATAAGCCAGAAATATTTCAAACACAAAACACCATAAACTAGTAAATTACGAAAACCAGATAAATGTCTACAGCAGAAAATGCGTTGCAGGCATGTTTTGCTAGATAAGCTTTAAAGACATCCTGTCAGACCAGACTAAATTCAATCACCCACTTTATCTTTTAATCTTCAGGTAGGTATATAGCGTACAAGAAAATTTTGTTGTCATAAAAGGGTTCAGCCTTTTCTTCCTGCATTTAACTTGACGTTGTCATGTTTACTTTTGGTTTTTTAGTGTGTACCTGTTTAGCTTTCAAAAAAATAAAAGATATAACTCAACCAGAAAAAACCTTATTATGTGTTAATAAAGACACTTTCAGCCGTCCTTTATTATCTTCTAGAAAACGCGAAGTTTGATAATTTCATGCATTCGTTATTACAATAAGTTATGTTGTAGAAGAACTGAAAGAATAGTACAGTCAATAGCAGCAAAGATACGGAAATCGATAAATAAGAAAAGTGGAGTGAACAAAAGCAATGTAATAGCTTATAAATAAGAAAACAAACAACCCCAGTCTAATAAACAAATGTATCGTATACCCTTAAACCCTTCTGACGAGTTCCGATGCTAGTTTGAACTCCCAGAAATTCGTTTGGAAATTTAATAATCTTACGTTGAGTTTCAGCACAACTAGACCAAGCGACGATTTTTAGTCAGTAATAGTTCACGACAACCAAGTGGCGCTGTAAATGAGAGGATGAAATGATTGGCAGCCAAGTAAGCAGGCCGACACTCTTTCTTCTCCTTATCCTTCCTGACTCAATTACCCTCCGCACCAGGCGTTCTTAGTCCATTCTAATTATATGTCCAAACCACCAATTTAATTGTCTATTTTCTAATTTAATTTTAATTGGTTTTTGGTTTGTCATCTGTCTTATTTGTATATTTCTTATTCTGTCGTGTTTTGTTTTCCCAGCTATCTTTCTGATGTATTTCATTTCTATAGTATTTAGTTGTTGCTGGTGTTTTTCCAAGGGTACCCAAGTCTCACTAGCATACAGTACTGATTGTAGAGCTGTTGTATTGTACACCTTTGTTTTGGTGTTTCTATCTATTTTGTTTTGCTTAGTATAATAATATAATAGTATGCTGAAAGCCTTCTGTCTTCTTTTTGCTATTTCTATGTCAAGTTTTCCGTCATTTGTTATGACGCTACCAAAGTATTCATAGACTATTAATAATTCTAGTTTTTGTTGGCTACAGATTATTGTTTTGTCCTCTTGTGTTAATGTTTCTTTTATTATTATCATTATTTTACTTTTTCATATTCAGTTGTTCCAATTCGTTTGTCCATATGTATATTATCGACTGCAGTTTTCTTTTACTATCTCCTATCAGCACTGTGTCATTGGCATACATCAGATCATCCAGCTCTATAAGGATAAGATGTCTGTATTTAATTGCTGTTTTATGGGTTTTCTCTGTAGTATTTTTCGTAAAGATTCAAATGTTGTTTTGTTAGTGTCAAATTCCGAACTATTCGTTCACGCTAACAAACTGACTGTTTTATCTAAAAATTGATTTATTGATTACTAGAGTAAATAGTACTTATTGTACAGACGCTTTCTTCACTGTCCCGCCCTAATGGGTCAGCAATCCAACAAATTGATGACTCTCCCTGCAGATCGCGACCACTACCATCCTTACGTCAAGTCGCAAACCTGTGCATGATGTTTTGGTCACCACCAACCATCTATTGTTTCGTCATTGTTGTCTTTGATCTCCAGCTTCATGTCTTTACACCATCTCCTTCGCCATTGTCACTGGACACAGTACCGCCCAAGGTTCATCACTAACAAGCTTCTTCACAGTTTTACTATTGGTGTTCCTGTAAGACATTTTAATCCAAGTATCTCTATGGGATTATCAACCTTCACCAATCTGACTTTGTAGCCACCATCAGCTTTTCTACAATTACCAACAAGATTGTTAACTATGACGACGAACGCGCTGCCCTGATGACTTATCTCACAGCCACGCATAATCAACAGCCACTAATCCAATCCACAGTGAAAGAGGACAATCAATTTTCTTAGGACGGCAACTTACGATGAGACCACAACGTAAAATTTCATCTGTTTAAGCACTAGACGCGGCTTATGTATTTTTCAATTCAACATCCCTACTACACTTCTAATAATTCCTTGTTTATTACATAATTAATTAAAACGTTAAGGCTATCATTTAAATTGTAGACCATAGAGAAGACATTCCTGATTACCTGAGCATGACAAGTTCTTTTTTTTGTTATTTATAAAGCATTGTGTAATGTGAACAAGGTTTAAAGAGTCTTTCAATTTTAAGATTCCAAACATTTTTCTTGTTCAAAGTTCTTTGATTTGTTACTGCACCTTCGGGCTGCGACGCGACTTTTATAAAATGGCACTCACTAATATAGACAAAATTACACAATTTTGGATGTTTGGGTTAAATCTTTGTTTAGCCTTTCCAGGTATTATTTTGCAAAAATACCTCGACCCCTATCCGTCTCCAACTGTAGAGCTAGTCTGCTAGCAGTGTGTTATTTCTATGAGGGCTAAATGATTAGCAATGCATACAATTCTGCTCTTGGCCGCAACAGGTCATCCAAAATTTTGCGTTGTGCACTAATTCTTACAGTTACTGTCCGTTTTAAATATTTAATATAAACTTACTGACTAAATATCAAAAACTTAATATTAGACTTACCAAACTGAGATTAAAGTTTAAGTTTGTGAAACTTACCTGGAAAAAAAAGAAAAACAGTTTAGATAAGAATAGCATTATTTACGTCACATGCAAATCACTACTTTTATACTAAATAGTTTCGATTAGATGGAAGAAACTGTGATCAATCTTTATTTCCTGGATTTACTTATTTCATGGTCAAGTATGTTGTATAATGTTCATTTATTTTGTCTGCAAGTTTTGTTCGATTATAAAATTAATAGAAAAAGCTTAGCATAGCTCCTGAAAAATTATTTTGGAACACATCGCACCAAACTATGTATTGTGAGCAAAAACAAACAAAATTCTTTTGGCTTTTAGCTACAGAAGATGTAGAAGAAAAAAAGTAGTGTCTTTCTTCTCAGGCTCATAACTCTTTTTTGGAAAGTTGCAACTTTCATTCAGTAACACCTTCTATTATACTTGCCGTGCTGAACAGATAGAGTTATACAGTTGCGTGATCAGCGTGATTCAAAAAGTAGTGTTTCTATTGATCAACCAAGAAAACTGCAACGCCTGTTTCACCACAATTGTCTTGCAACTGTTAGCGCTGCCAACTGGAGAGGGAATTTTTCCTTTTTTGGGAATATCACGAGAGTTGCACCTGATCACTCTATCAGTTAGGCGCGGCAAATGATACACTGCTAACTTTAAATTTACATAAATAATTCGTATAAATGGAACTAAGATAATGACTTGCAATGGACCAGGAAAAGTTACAACTTTCCAAGACTGTATCTCGGTTGTTGAGAAGGTTGCGATTAAATGGCTTAATTCTGATTCATGTCAATAATCTGATTTTTATTTATAGTTACAACGTATTCCTGGCTTTACTGGACGTTATAAAAACCAGACCGTTTCAGGGAAAACTAGGACAACTAACAATCCTATTTTAGAACCTAATATGTATTTCAATATTTCTAATTAAATCTTTTGTTCAGTTTTGTTGCAACCCACCACGCCAGGGCGCTCACGTCTTGATCAGATGTTTTCTCTTGCTGCATTAATGTCTGCGGTTTGAAAATATTTAATGTAATTGCCGTTTACATAGATGAATATTTTATTTCGTGTATTACTTTAAATCTAAAAGTACTTTTCTTGAAAATCTGTTGATATTTATAAATTTTTAATAATTTTCTAAATCAATAACTGAACTCTGTTGAACAAATCAAGCCAATCCAAGCACAGAGTATTATCAGGTAAATTTCTTTGTGTTTACAAATAAGCAATTACTGTTGTACATGACGCAGAAATATCAATATTTTACATAATCTTTAAGTAGCTTTAACGCCTATACCTTTAGGAGGTTCAAATATTAAAATTAAATTGCACATCATGATTTAAACTTCTTTCTTACACACATAACATTGTTTAAAACAAACATTCAATTAGACGATGCTGTTATGATAAAGTTGTTATCATTCCTAACGCAACAGTATGTGTAATTAGTTTGATAGCGCATTGTGATTGAAGCTTTATTTGGTGATATGGTTTAGTGTTAAAGTATTTGTAATATTATCAAAAATAATAATGTTTACTAACCAATGTGTAGGAAATTATGTAAGAATTAAGATTTTACAAGAGAAATCCTACCCAAGGCTGCCCACTGAAACTAGTTGCATAGCATATTGCAGTTGCTAAATAAAACAGTTGATTATCCTAAAATTGCTGTAAGATAAGAAATACTTTGAGATTAATATTGTCAAAATAAATCAAACATTACTATTTATAGAAAGCTTGTTATCCCTAAATTAAATCTAACTACCGTGAATAATGAATATATTAATTAAACCACCCTCATACTTTGTTCCGATTATTTTTAGCTCGTTACTTATTTTACTTCAAATGTATGTTGTGTTAGATAATATCAAATAAATGTATCTTCATTATAATGTTTTTATATTCTCTTCTAAAAAATATGTATGAATAATATGAAATTTTGTTAAACCTTGAAGTTGTCGAAATTCTAATATAAAAAATTACATAAGATCAAACTAAAAAGCTATCATAAATAAAAAGATTACCACGTGTGAAATTAGAAATTATGAGCATTTTCTATTAAGATAAAACCGGTTTTAATTCATTCATGATATCTGAAAAAATATACATAGATACACGAAATAAACAATTCTGCTAACGTTGCAAATATAAAAGCTATAAATTATTATTTATAATAAATTTTACTTTTTCTAAGATTAATTATATTAAATACTAATTTGTACCCGGATTACACGTATTACACATACAGATAAATTTTCAAACACGTGGACTACCTTGTTAGATAATAAAAAGCCATGACCAACATCCAAACTTTTTTTTCTCAAGAAGGTTAAAGATCAAACAAACTGCTTTCAAAGCTGAAGTATTTGAGAAATCCCTCTTTTCCTAAATTCCATCGATGTCCTCACAATCGGGATTCCAATCACGTGTCAAGTGATAAATAAGGCAAGCCCAAGATTCTTCTTCAAGTTAGATTAAAGTTATGTTCTATTTCTACCAGAATAAGATTATAAAACAAAATTCATTTAATAAGATTCAAAACTGAAAATAAATGAATGGTAAGTTATTTTTACAAGAAACGTATAAAATTATTTTAACGAAGAACATGAAACTTTGCATGATACGAAATATTAAAATGCTGTGAAGTTAGAAGGTAAACAAGGCACGAAGTATTAATCAAATTGTGATCTTGAGTGAATGAACTTAATTTTGTTAAAACAAATTATAAAGTGGCTATCATTTTAGCTTCTGATGGAAAGGGTCGTATTATCATCATTTCTAATTTTAAGGATTCCAGTAGATGATTACTATAAGAAGTTACTTTTTCATCGATTACCATCTACGAATTTGGAGACACTAGACAACGAATCTACATATTTATGCGTCTCAATGTCTACAGTTATAAAACCTAGGGCACTGTTACGGTGATTCCATAAAAAGAAGATCTCTTAATTTGATATTACGTTTTATATGAAGATAAAAATTACTCTAATTGCCAGATACACAGGTCAACCAAAATTCTAAATTCAAAAAACTATTCATGGAATTTTTTTGTGTAAACATGTATTTGTCACTTATTACTCCCAATTTTTACTGCGACTAGAATTAAGATCCAAAAACTAGAAATGTTTAGTAAGATAAACTTACTAACACAGTAATATATCACAACATTGCTTTTCTAAGCGTTTACAGAGATCTCTGGAAAAAAAGACAGAAAATCTATACTGAGAGCTATTCGATGCCTCCTGTTATCTTGGATAACAAATAGTTAAGAATCGAATCAGGATTATCAAACTGTACATTATTATATTAAAGTGCCTCAGGGAAACATTCAAGATATTCGATATTCTCATTAAAAGCATAACTTGCAGTTGAGAAATAATTAAACCTAATACTCGTTAAACTGCATTCAAAAAGCATTTTTCTTTTGTTGCAGTCTTATATATTCTTACAAAGTGTCATAAACTAAGCTACTCTTTTACAAAATCAATATTTATGTAGACGACCAACTAATTAGAGATTTGTGTGTTGAAGCAGGATCTTTTTTTATTTGAAACTACGTGTATTGATGATTTAAAGCCATGTTCTTCAAATTATGCGTTGCGAAAAAAATATACACATATACACGAAATAAACAATTCTGCTAACGTTGCAAATATAAAGGCTATAAATTATTATTTATAAACAAAACAATTACCATAATATAAATATACCGTACTATACAGAGTGTTGTTTAGAAAGTACAAATCGCATTGACAAAAATATCTATCTGATTTCCATTATAGTTTTGAGTATTACTTCCAAAAGTAGAGACTGATCAATTAAATATCTCAAATTTCTTGTTTCTTCAATATTTCAAAAATAATTTGTTACAGTTACAAATTTCTCCATTTAAAATCAAATTGTTAAATTCTCATTGAAAACTTTACAGTCTACTAGCCTTCGGTTAAAAATTTCTGTGTCACTTCTTTTTCTCTATAGGTCATATCTGCTTCACTTTATTTTCTCCAGTTTCCTATGACTCCAATGTCCAGCAATCTTTTCACCTTTCTGCTGATCGTCCCCTTATGCGAGCTGTTGTTGGCTTTTAAGAGCCTGTAGTCTGTTATTCTTTATACATGTTCTTCTTCTTTTTTTCCCATCTTATAATATCTTCTACATCGCATTGTTCTTTGATGATGCTGTTTATATTGTTTATTATTCGTCTTCTCTCTATTGTTCGTAGGATTTCCATTCATTGGTTCTTATTAACTGTTCTTTCTGTATCTATGATCGAATGATCTAACATTCTAAACACATAAAACTATATTCTAATTTTCGTTTCTGTATTAAAATCCTCGTTTTTCCACACATCTTTTGGGGCTCATATTGGTGTGCAACTTTATGTGTTTGCATTTTGATTTCTTCTGCAATGTCTCAGTAGCTTGTTATTAGTACCTACTTCGAGATATTGAAATTCCATTACCTGTTCTATCAATGTAACGATCTTCTCATTATATTAAAGTCTCATATTTCGAATTAAATATACAATAAGAGAACGATTGGATTTATCTAAATTTTATAAATTCTATTTTTTGCAATGAACCAAGAGATTGGCCAAGAAGAACGCTACGTGCCACCACTGTTAGTATGCTGCTGTTAGATAATTCAAAGATTCAGTTACAAAGTTTGTTTTAATGAAAAACAGCATATTCCACAAACATGGCATGACACATCTTCAGTTTATTTGTCCTACCTTCCAAACCAAGCAGCAGACTGGTTTGTGAACTTAATTACAGACTAGATAGCAAATACATATGAGAAATATTAGCAGATAGTAATGGAAGAAGCTCGCATCTTAGTCAGTCTTATACAACTACACCTGATAGTAATGACCATACTAGTAACTATCTAATATTCGCTTTGTTCTCGGACTATAGAAAGCCAACACTTTGTCATCGTCCATAGATTTTGAGACAATTCAGTTTTACCTAAAAACGATCCATGCTCTGTAAAAGAATAACATGTTTTGATAGACAGGTGAATTTCAAAACTGACAATAATTATTTCTGTAAGAAGTATGCCTATCTTATTCTGGATCTTCCTCTCTAATGGATAATGGTTTATAAAGCAGCAGAATCACACTAAAGATTCTAAATTAATATTATACTCGCTAATGTATTGGAAAAAGACTCAAAAGACCGTGTATTCAAAATATGGTAGCGTCTTCACATAACTGTCTTATGCTAGCTATTCTGTATCATAGTATTCAATCTCTAATATTATAGGTTTGCTAAAAAGGCAAACGCTTTTTGAAGGCAACTTGTTACTGAATGTTCAAAATTGGCAACTAATCAAAGCATTTTAGTATCATAACTCACAGACAATTCAAAAACAATTCAGTTCCTACTCGAATATATCCTGTCTGATTTGGATTCTGTTGTCTGTTGCCGTACTTCGCGTCAGTTTTAAGCCGGATTACCGTTGATGGCTCGATGTTGGTTAGGATAAGAAATAGTTCAAGAAACTTTTAGAAAAAATATACAGGTATAGTTTTTGACTTAATTGCAATAATCATTTAAAGAAAGAAATTTATACCTCAAGATTCTATATTAAAGAAAAAACTGTAGTAAAGGATGATAAACTGTAACTGATACTACCATACTGTATTTATCAAAACAAAAACCTACCTTGAAATATTGTTACAAGAAGATGTAATAAAAATAGATTTTGCATCGGTTACACCACATTGAAACTTGCCTTGCATTGTTTACTTGGCATTCTGTATAAATACAGTTGCCTACTATAATAAGTAAAATCTTTAATCACGTAATTCTTCCAAGAATTCATAATCATAAAGTACCAATTTATGTAAAAAATACACAAAAATTCTAAACTGATAACAAGGAAATACGCCA
The DNA here is from genome assembly GCA_011009095.1 of Ignelater luminosus. Lineage (NCBI taxonomy): Eukaryota > Metazoa > Arthropoda > Insecta > Coleoptera > Elateridae > Ignelater > Ignelater luminosus. Next base: position 11,328 of record VTPC01089833.1, on the reverse strand, counting down.
TTATTACTTTTAATTACTGTTATTAAGACTTATCACACGAAAACGCAAACAATAAATATGTTTATAAAATTAACAAGTAGTACACAATCGAAGAAAAGTTTACCTCGCGTTTATAATCATTCTAATTCTAAATAATTGTTACCTTTTCAGAGTTGACTTTGTATTTAGTGTTTACAATAATATTTCTAACTCGCAATTCTCTCAACATTTAATTTTAATAATGTTGGTTTCTCTAAAGTGCTCGTGTACTCACATTTTTTTTAACAAATTGCAACAAACATATTGCTTATAATTTTATTTCAATTTGAATTCAATAGTCTCATAGCAAGATTTTGACTATTTTATGTAATAGGAATAATAAAATGGTAGAAGTTTTAAAACGCAATTAGGGTGAACTGGATAATATTCCTGTCTACATTGTAACAAAAAATAAATCCTGTTGTATCTAAATTAGGACTTATAGCATATATTTAACCCACTTGTAGGAAAAAAAACGGTACCCCAAATTTGGATATGCCACGTCCGGTATTGGATGGTGATAGAAGATTCTTTTTAATGTCTACATAGCGCACTGCGGAGACATCAATCAACATCTGACCACACCAAATTGCTTTTGCAAGAACTTTTGAACTTGAGCAACAAAATACTGGCCAGTTTTTTTAATTTCTGTATTGTTAAAAAAATGTTCCGCCAGTTGTGTTCCAAATATGTATAAAAATCTTCAGCCGATATGTATTTGCATTAATTATCTTCTGCGACACTCTGTTTATTGTCATCACCAATTCCACACCTTCTGGTAAGGTAGGGATCATCTTTTGTTCTAAGTCATTTTGTGCCTTTTAAGTACCCTTCTTTGGAATCTTTTTAGATTTTCCGGAGCCTCTTGACTCTTTCTTCTTCTTTTTTTTTCTCTTCCAGGTATTGTACAAAATCTGGCGTTGTTATAACCGCCTCTTCTAGAAGATGTACTTTTACGTTTTGAAATCTTTTCTGGTAATAGCTATTCAGATTTTATTGTGGTATCGTGATCTTGCTTACTAGTTATATTTTACGCCAGTATTTATTTCACTCTTTGGAGTGGCAGTCACGCAAGATGCTGAAATTTGCTGATACTCATCACTGAATTTAAGTCTGTCCAGGTCGCCGGGTACTAACTTATCTTCGATTCTTTTTGGTCGACAGAAAAGTTATGACTGGTGTAAAGAGGCTTGCAGATTCAAAACCTTTTTGACATTTTCCGGTATTAATGCGGACCATGCTTCTCGAAAAACTTCTACAATATTTGATTTTGTTAAGACTTCCACATAATTCAATTTTTGCCATTCGATTAGCAAGCGGTTATATTCGTTTTTTAAAGGCTTGAATGCGACTTTATCTAAAGGTTGTAGATTGTCAGTGGTGCGACCAGGTAATATTAATTAAAATCATAATGTGTCTAAGGAAATTGAGATTAAACAAAATTTAAACAAAACATGAGATGGAAACACTTGTCCAGAGCGGATACACTAGCTAACACTGTAATGTTTTTTCCGCCGCTTCCTTTTGTTCATCTAAATAGACTGGATTTCGTTTCTCCTAACACCTTTACGTTAAATGGATCGTGTGTAAAATCGGTTTCATCTAAGTTAAATATTAACTATGGCTTATCCTTCAAATTGTTCTTATGTTTTTCGTTTCTGGGGTAAACTGTTCAAATCTGAAACTTTGTTTTGTTTCTTCCATTATTATTTATTTATTTGCATCACTCGGCTTATCGTCTTTGAATTGTATTTGATTTTATTTTGCTTGATATAAGTCTGAACGTTTTCAGTAAACTGGCATTTGCTAGTCCAAAGCCCCATTTGCCCGTAGTTTCTACAGAAGTTGCTATGGCACGTTCAATATCCGGATGTAACGTCAGTTTCCTACCCGCAAGCAGAACTTGTAGTTAACTTCCGATTTGTTGTAAGTCTTCAGATGAATTTGAAGTGTACTTCTTGGTATATCTATCCGGTCTAGTATGGTACATTGAGACAATGAGACATATTTAGACATACTTTTAATTTGAAATCAATTGTAAAAACTCAAATTGCTGCTTTTTGTGGACATTAACCCCCAACTGCAATTATCCTAGTTCATCCTACTGAATTATATCATGATAAGCGCTTTACTTTGAGTCAACCAATTCCATGACAGTCTGCAAGTTATATTTTATTATGTGGTACATGATTTAGGATAGGAATTGTCAAAATGTGCTCTTGCTGCAAATTGCTTCGTATGACGCTTTCTGCCGGACGCAAAAAACAATATGCAGCAACGTTATTACATTTTCCTACGTTGCAAAGAAGAAAGAAACACTTAACATAAGCTAGTTTTATTAAATGTAAATAGAAATAAATATTAAACGTTTTTTAATGGTGCAAATTTCAACTTTTACAGTACCTTGAAAAACCCAACAAAATTAGAATGGATTTTAGAAAGATTTTACGTATCCCTAACATTGTTAAATATGGGTTACATAGAAGGTAATTATACTTGACAGCACAGTAAGTCACAAACCCAAACCTACAAACTTCAAGGGAAGCGAAAGTGAGAAGCAATGTTCATTTACGTATCGTCCAAATTTATAACTTTCTGGAATTAGTTTTCTTTGTTTGTTGAACTTAACACTGCGTTTTAATGTACAATTTACTTGCATATTTAACAAAGCAGTAAAAAAACAAATCAAAAATTGATGATTCATTTCAGCAAATCATATCAAAAGCATACTTTGTTCAATTGCATTTTCTTTATACTTACTAGAAACAATTAATGGGTGCTATTAATAAAAACCGATTGTGTTGGTCCATAATAAAACATATTTAGAACATTTAAAAATAATTAGTAACTATGACAAGTATATTATTTATTACGTAAAATGTATACCATTAATTTTAATTTGTACAAAAAGACAGAAATAAAAGTAATAAAAACATACAAAAATATACACGAAGTGTATTACAAGGTTTTGCATTCAATATTTTTCTAATTTTAGGATTGAAGTAAATGCAACAGGATTATAACCACACATAAAAGTAAGTTGTGTTGTATTCATCAAATGGATCGATAAGACGGTAGAAACGAGGTTTATGGTGTACTATTTTTAAATAATATTATTTTGGTTAAGTATTAACTGGTACAGAACTTTATCGATAGTTCCTTTTGAGTATTCCTATGTAATATTCTTATTTCTATTTCCTTTCATTACACCGCAAAATTTGTAAAATATTTATAATAGTACTGATTATTTACTCTCTTATATAGTAATTATCATTTTGTATCCACATTTTATGTAACTTAATTTTCGTTACCCAATCTGTCCAATAGCAATAAGGTTGCTGATAGATTGGGGAAAATTTAAAAGAAAATGATGCTTCTGTTTACTTATATTATGGAATATCAGTAAATGAATCCCTGTATTATTAGAAAAACTCGGCATTTGAAGCATAATACAAGCGTAAGATCTGGGAATCTTGCAGACCATTTGATTTAGCGGCGTGTTTCAATCTATCTTTGAAAATAGGCGTTGTCTAAATATTCCTTTACAAGTTTGATGTTGTAAGCTGATGCACACTGATCAGCGCAGCATTAATTGATATTATTTTTAAAATGACTAGGCATTAAAAGATTAAGATCTCCACCTAAGTGTTTTTGCAAAGTTCCTATAGTGGTCACCGAAATTAGGAAAACAGCTTTGCTACTCCATTCCAAGGGTACTTAACATTTAAATATTTAATTCTGAACATGACTATAAAGAGATTACTGCAAAGCTGTACTTTGACTTGAATTTGTTACCTCCACTAACGAAAAGGTATACAATCAGCATAGACGCAGAAGCTTCTAAAAGATATGATGCTGAAAAAAAACCAACTCTAGCTTAAGACGAGTGTAATACTCTCAAATATTGAGCGTTATTTTCCATACCTTTAGTTGTCTCTTTTTCTTTGTGCAAAGCTGCATAAGTGCTCTTGAAGCCTCAAAATTAAATTGAAATAAGAATTTCTGTTTGGATTATAATGCAAAGTAACTGGGTTGTTGATTATAGAATGATCAGCTTTTAATCGATAGAAATACTGACCTTGAGAAGTACATATTAATGATTTGCTAAGTCATATTGACTTCTGAAAGGAAACTGTATCAACAATCAAAATAGTCCAAAATGTTTAAGAAAATCTCAAAATGGAACTACATTGAAAAAAAATTAAGAAATAACTTTCAATCAATTACTGAACTTTGGGTGATGTTCAAAATTTCTGGATTTCATTCTTTAAGCAAATTTACTGAAGATTTCTTGATTTTCATTTGATTGAACTTTTCCAGGTTTCCCAACCTATTTCATATTCATCAATGTAACAATCACAAGCTGTTTTATAATACAAGCATTTATGGTGAGTTATATTGAGTGCAGATTTTCATATTAAAAACATCGAAAAACAAACAATGAATGCACTTTTGAATGGCTAGAATGCAGATGCCAGTGATGATAAAACAAAACAAGAAAGGCCAAAAGGTTTCATTTTGCATCATTCAATAAGATCTCAAGAGAATAAATTAGATATAATGAATTGCAGTCACGATATTGCCATCTAAAACTTTTACTGAAACTTGACAGAGATTGTACAAATACAGAAATGCAGTCAGTACAAACATATTACAAGAGACAAGAGGTAATAAGAGTAATGTAAAACAAATCGGGAAGAAAAAGAGACAGAAAGAATGTCAAGTATAAATTATAAGTTCAGAAAACAATAGAGAAAAATCAAGAACAAAAGAAAAGAAATAGATTCTGAATCAGTAGCAATAGAAAATAAAATGGTAGCACAAGATTGAAAGGCAACCAAACACAAAATCAGATGTGAGGATTCAGATGGTGTGATGGAGAAGACAAGCGAAAAAAAAAGAAAAAGAGAAGGGGTAAAAAAAGGAATAGAAAACAAAAATAGTCCCCATGTTGACCAAAATCAAAATGATAAAAAGGAAATAGTATGGCAAATACAAAGGAAAAAAGAAAATGGAGAAAAAGAAAAGTTTGAAGAAGAAAAGAAAAGAAAAAAGAAAGAATAAAATAAACAATTGTGAGGTAAAAAAGGTAAAGTCAAACAGGTGGGGAAGAAAACAAAGATATAAAAGGACCAGAGAAATAGACAGAATAGAAGAATAAAAGAGAAAGCAGATTTTTCGTTCCAATTTTATATCATGTATTGAATATAACTCTGTAGCTGTATATCGAATTAGCCATTTTAGATTTTTAAATTTCAATAACTGCTATCAGCGGAAAATAGTAAGAATATGTTATTCTTAAGACTGATATCTGGATCTTGAAAAAATACGACTGGTCATTTTCAGTAAGTCCTTCGACTTAAATAGCACTGGAGAGTTTCCCCGGCATTTCTTTAATTTTTTGGATTTGGACAAATTCCATAATTTTTCCAGTTTTACAGATTGCTAGATACATTAGTAAAATCTATTTTAATAGAAAGAAATGTAACTGGAGACAAAAAAAGAAAACTTGTTAACCCTTTTTCATATATTTGGAAGCATAGTAAAGTGAACTTAACATGAACAATTCTTTACAGGTATCTTTCTAAATATTAAAACTAAACGTTCGCTACAAGACTAATCATGGCAAAAAACTTTTACTTATCAGCTAAGTATTTATATCATTTCTTTGCTAAGGCTATTGAAGAGTTTACCTTTAGCAAGTAGGAATGTTTGACAGAATAAAAAGTTTTGATTGCTTGCTCTAATGTACAACTACAAGCACTTCCAGCATAGTAGCTGTATCTCTAAGTTTTGATTACGGCATGTTATGGCCATGACGTGCAGGCAAATTGCTGTTACTGAAATATCTTCGATATGATATATGATGATAAGGTGTCATGCTAGATGTTTCGGCGACAACAAGACCACACTTACGTCAGAACGTTAAAATATTGTTAATTTACTACTTACTGCAGCAACACGACGTCTGATTATATTGACAAGTATAATCTAAAGCTTCCGCGTACTAATTTATCTGATTAACGTACCAAAGATTTTATTAAAAGTGCCCTTTAAGATAACAAAACTCTACAATTTGCACACCAATAAAACTACATCGCATCCCAGTGATTTTTAGAATTATTTAGTCACTAGTGAGCTCGATTCTGCTGCCACTAAAACAACACCATGTCTATTGATGATACCTACAATAAGTACCAGGTGTATACCTATGAAATGAGACTTTCAGCTATTAGACCACAGATGTCGCTAGGAGTATTTTTAAACTGTCCCAAATGTCTTATTTTTTTCGTCTGTCATCTTTCAACAATATTCAATTCATTGTTTGTGATGTTTCATACAACAACGCATTTTTTTCGCTCTTAAAAATGTCGAATTTCGTGCCTTCAAACTACGATTTGCGGACATCGTTGATTTTCTGTTATCAATTGAAGAAAAACGCTTCTCAAGCTCATCAAATGCTTATAGAAGCTTACGGTGGACATGCTCTAAGCAGAGCACAGTGCTTCAGGTGGTTTGAAAAATTCCGAAGTGGTGATTTTAGCGTGGAGAACGAGGAACGTGGCCGGCCACCGAAAAAGTTTGAGGACACCGAATTGCAAGCATTGTTGAATGAAGATGATGGTCAAACGCAAGAAATAATGGCAGAGCAGTTGGGAGTGACCCAAAAAACCATTTGCAAACGTTTGAAAGACATGGGCATGATTTTAAAGGTCGGAAGATGGGTGCCGCATGAACTGACTGAAAGGCAGCAAGAGAACCGAAAAACCACTTGTGAAATGCTGCTCTCCCGGTTCAAAAGGAAGTCTTTTTTGCATCGAATCGTTACGGGTGTATTTCTCCAATCCCAAGCGTAAACGATCGTATGGTCCGCCCGGCCACAAGCCAAAATCAACGGCCAAACCAAATCGCTTCGGCCGCAAGGAAATGCTGTGTGTTTTCTGGGATCAGCATGGTATGATTTGGTACGAGCTATTAAAACCAGGTGAAACAGTTGACGGTGCACGCTACCAACGACAATTGGCCGATTTAAACAGCGCTATACACCGAAAACGCCCAGAATATGCCGATCGGCGTCACAAAGTAATTTTTCTTGATGACAATGCACCACCACATCGAACAAGAGCGACCCGGGAATTGGTGGAGACGTACGATTGGGAACCGCTGGTGCATGCGGCTTACTCACCAGACTTGGCGCCTTCCGATTATCATTTGTTTGCATCGATGGGCCACGCACTTTCCGAGCAGCGCTTCAATTCTCACGAAGAAGCCAAAAAATGGCTCGATGATTGGTTTGCGGCCAAAGACGGCCAATTTTTTTGGCGCGGCATTCACAAATTGCCTGAGAGATGGGTAAAATGTGTCGCTAGCGATGGCTATTATTTTGAAGATTAAATTTGTAACCATGTTTTGTTAATAAACGTTTAAAATTGAAAAAAAAGTCTCATTTCATAGGTATACACCTATGTAAATACTCGGAAATGTTGTATAAATCGTTTTAAACAGTATTGGCGTTTTATTTAATTAGCAATTGGCAATATCTTAAAGTTCTGATGTAAGCTTTCTACATAAATGATACTACAACTCATTTTCTAAATAAACCATTTAACTAAATAAATATATAAAGTCTAATTTCGTATTAGTTATCCAAAATCTCGCTATAATCTCTTAGGAAATATATCTTGCATGAGTTATTTATTTATTATCTATGTAAGACTGTACATCCGACCCTGTTACCTCTGAAATAATCCCATATCTGCTTTCAGTCGAACCAAAAACAAAATATAATTAGTAAGAATATAGTAGAACACAGTAGCCTACTAAACCAAAGTCAGTCAAAAATTAAACTTTTTTAGCAGCTATGATGTACTAACTAAAGCAAAACAAAAAGAATAAATGTTTCAGAAGAAGCTAACTTATGAGTACAATACAATAATAAATTGTATTCGAAATAAGAAAATTCTTATTTGAAGATCGTATACCACTAGGTATAAGATTCTTTTCTACTTTAAAAACCAGTTCTTCAGGCTTGGTGTCATGTGCTTATTAGTGTAAGTTAAAATGCGAATACGTAAATTCAACGCAAGCTTAAATACTTGTTAGGTTTCATAAAAAACTAAATATATATACAGCGTGAGTATAAAGTAACGCACAAAATTCATATTTTTTTTATGGGCAAGTATACCGGAAAATACTAATACAGGTCAAATTTCTTTTATAAACATTTACTTTTAATATTAAAATCACCTACCAGCATTCATGACAGCATTGCCAATTTTCTTAAACACAAATTTACTTAAACTTAAACTTAAATTTGGACATTTTCCAGGGTAATAGTTCAAATTAAATAATGTATTTGTATGATAGCCGTTGTTGGTACTCTCAATGAAACGAAATAAGTAAAAGAAAATAAAAAATGGCGTTACAAAACTTTTCCGCGCCCCAAAAATTAGAAATTTGTTCTTTACTCAATAATTTTCTTATGTAGGCCTAAAATTCTTATACCGTCGTACAAAAATTGACGATGACATTATTGCGTCGAAGCAAGTGATTGCAATATTAAAATGTTTCAGGATTTCTCGATATACTTGACTACAAAAAAATGAATTTTATGTGTTACTTTAAATTCACGCTGTATTATAATAATAACAAAGCATTTATCTTTGATGAAATATTATATCAATCAATACCACTGTACGGAATTATGCAATATTAGGAAAATCCATAATGTTTTTATTTTTTGTGTAATTATTGATGCTTCAAAACAGTATACATATCTTGATTTGCATAACCGACTTTAGAAAAAAATGAAGAGTTCAAAGGTATAAATAAACAGACGAACTTCTTTGTTGTTTGAATGTCATATTAGATATATAAATAAAAAAGCAGAAATCTTTTGATATGTACCTGACTAGTAAAACCATTGGGTATTGTAAATTAAAATTATTAGCAATACCATTGTTGGAATAATAGACAATTTATTTAAGTAAGATGTCAGTAGGCTAAAAGCTTTCTACTATCGAAAATAAATTCCCAATATGACATTCTACTTGGTTTATTACATATCAATCATTCATACGACGCGACGTACCTCTTAAAGTGACTTGACGGAAGAGACGAGAAAAATGCATATTTTATGTGTTTATTCGATGATATTTACCTATTTGCGGAAACTAAAAGGATGTTAACTTTTATTTTTACTATTAAATATAAATTGTTGATGCATTTGTTTTTCTGATTGCAAGTGCAAGATTTAGAACTGTATCGTTTTTTATAAAACGGTACAATTAAACGATTACCTTTGCACGATTAAAAATGTTGCCTGAATTACAACAAATAAATTCCGGACTTATTTTGTTATGTTGTAAGTAAGAAAATGTGTAGGATTGATTTGAAGATCCTGCGTTTCGTAGCATCAGACTTAAAACATTGATAAAAGTTAAATGTTATGATGTATTATTTATTAATATGTCTGATTCGGCTAGACCACTCCTATAGGCTGTCTTCTGTACAATATTCTCAACAAAGGTCTCTCTCAACCTGTGGTTAATGGACTACTGGAGGCCAGCAAACAAATAACGTACAAAATGCTCAAAAACTAATTTGTGCCCGACATTCCAAAAGTAGGGATTTTGCCTTAGATCTCATTAATCATTACTGATCCTAGTTTGATTCTTTTTTGTTTCAGAATCATAGTCGTCCACTGTGTCTAATACGCGTTGCTTATTTCTGACAATTTCTTAGTTAACTATTAATTAATTAAAGCAACGGAGGTATATGAGATTGTGATCTTTCTGTTTGCTTCTCTGCCTCTTCTTGTGATACTAAAACTTACGTTTCTCAATTTTCAAGGCAGGAGTTAACAACAAAATGCATCGTCAGAGCTTAGAAAATCTCAAACATAAATTGTAGTTCAAGATTTTGTTCACTATCATGAAGGATCCCAAACCGGTATTCTACAATGCGATGGCGGAACCGGACAAGGCACCCTTTGTTAGAAATATGAAAGAAAAACGCTATGAAACCAACTGAGTTAAATGCGAATCATTTTCTGTTGTTTTTGCTAACAGTGTGTATCTAGGGAGTGGAAAATTGAATGAGGTGTTGTTAGATTGCAATTGCAGACCTTTTTCTACAGTTTTGTTTTCTGTACACATGTTTACAACGATTTGAAAATTGATAATGTAACCTTGAAAATACAGAAGGTTTAGAAATATATATGCCTCTCACTATTAGACTCATAGCTATCAAACTGGAAAGAAACCCGCAAGGTGAATGAATCAATATAGCTAGTCTTACCGTAGATCAAGAGAGAAGTTGCACAAATGTCAACAGAGAAATTGCACGCGTGAAATTTATTTATATCTAAAATATTTGTTTTGCTATAATTGCAATTTTAAAGTTAACTTGGAGTTTATCATTACTTAAAATCTTACGCATTCTCTATATAGTATATTGACACAGCAATTCACTGTATGATCAATTTTCGTAAAGAAAATTGATAATGCGATCTTGGATATACAGAAGGTTGCAAAACACACACGACCATCAAAGATAAGTTGTACATAATTGTGATATCATTCTGAATGCCATCGTATCTTTCTCTAAAAATTCCTTTATCTTACGCCTTGGCAATTATAATTTTAATTTTCGACTCAATCATTAGTTTGGGATGCATTTAATGATTTGTTTTATGCTTCTTAAAAGTCCTTAAATTTCTTTTGTAAAAGAATTTATTCTTTTTAAGATTGTTAAATCATATTTCCTTTGTTCTAATTGTAAGCACCTGTCTTTTAGACTAAAAGCTACAGGATTCTTGACGCCAAAGACAGATTTACTTCTTGGAATTCGGTCATGGGACCTATTCACAGTGTAACTGAAGAGCGAATCACACTACAGTTGAATAACGAGGGAGCTTTCCACTTTGACCACGTTTCATCTCCCGACCCGCGTGTGTTGGCCCTGACCGAAGAATTTTGGGGATTCTGGTTTTAAGTTTTGAAGAAGACAGGCGGTCATTTCGGTTGTGTTGTAGTCACTTTGCAAATTTTATTTTTGTGGTGGACAATTTTCGTCTTGTGGAAAGTGGTTCCAGGTTTTTAAATTACGTTCAATTGAACGTATCATCGTGTATATTTGCAAATGTGTGGAGGTTTTATCCTACAAAACTTTCTCGTTTGTTTCGAAGTGGAACTTTGAGTTCATTTAAACCGGCTTTGTCGGGATTGTATTTAGGAATGACCGTATTTCGAACTATGGACGTTTGTAATACAGTAATAACAGTGGATGTTTGTAAAGTATAAAAAACCT
>VTPC01089829.1:7318-43465 GCA_011009095.1 Ignelater luminosus | reverse complement strand
TTGTAATACAGTAATAACAGTGGATGTTTGTAAAGTATAAAAAACCTCTTGTTTTGTAAGTGCAACACTTGTTTGGTCGCTGGAAGGCTGTTGAATTTGAATAACTATCGCCTCCGTTTTGCCGAACTTTGTCGGCCCGCGCTTAGAGAATTTCTGCCTGCTTGAGCTGTCAACGCTGCAGTGAAATTTTTAATCTTTTCCAATTCTGAGATCAGCTGAAGCCATCGAGTTAGTGATACCGTATTGTTTATTCCTTGTATTATTTCTGTTTTGTATGAAACCCCTGTTGGGGGCGTTTAGAAACGTTTAAATTAAATGTAGTAATGTCTATGTAGGGTCAGAATTTCGTTTGTTTATAAATTCTGTAGAGTTATCACTTATTAGAATCTTTATCGTGATAAGTTAGATAATTTAATCTAGGAATATCTCTTTCTAACTTAACTTTTGGAATCTTCTTAAGAAATAATTATTCTTTTATGCAGTTACATTATTATTTTGTTTTTTTTGTATTAAATACTATAAATCGTTTTGGCTATTTTTGCTACGTAAAGTTATCTGTAAATTCTTTTGTTTTGCTCAAATCGACTAGAATTTTCTGTTCGTAAAAGTAAAACCGTAATTTTATCTGTCGTTCTTTTGCCTTCTTATTTCGTATTTTGCAATGAGTTAAATAAACCATCATTACTGTATTTTTGAATTGTTTTATTTCGTTTTTTGTTCTTAAGTTTACAAGATAAGTGACCGTTTGTATTTGTCAATTGTGAACCAGATTTGGAAAAGCTACAATTTAAATTTTAATCTTTCGTTTTTTTGCAATAAATATGTTAATGCAGGTGGCGTGATCCGGTGCAGACGAGGACCGCGCTTTGTGTTGAATAATTGATATAATTATTATTATATTTATTATTGAGCCTTCATTTGAATTACAGGGTTTTGCCTTTGAATAAATAAGTTTATTTAAGGGGTGTTCAAGTATACATATACGTCCAACGTTATACTGTACCATTTTTGTTGATGTGGTAAATGCACCTATATGCAGGGTGTTGGTCAATGAGGAGTTACGCTGGCCGACACATTGTTCTTTTAATCTATAGCTTCTGGCGTCCTTTTGGTTAACATCTTTATATATGATTTGAGTTTCTATGAGCTTGAGCAAATTATTTTACAGCTTTCGAGGTAAGTTCATGTTGAATCACGCCCGTCTTCGACTTTGAGCTACAGGATTATAACATCTACCGACCTTCTATACGGGTATCAGGCCTCTTTTCTGGGTTTTACCCGTGACATAAAGTTAAAGAAGAAATTGTACGTGTAGTACTCGTTTCTTCCCTGCAAATATTGTTTGGCTAATTACAATTTTAAATTTAACTTGACATTTTACAGATTTTCTGTGTGGTGTATTGCCACACAGTACTTCACTACGTATACATGTCTTGATAATAAAATCATGCTAAGTTAAAAACTCCTCAGCTCTTTTAATTTTATCTTCCAGTTTTTCTAATTTTTTAAATTTCTTTATAAAACGATTTTGTTTGTAAAATATTTTTTAAAACAAATTTGACAATAAAACCCTTTATATTTATCTGTATAACTAGCAATTTAGATATTTTCATGTTTTAATAAAGATGTAACTAAATGAAAAATCTAAGGTTGCTAGTCACGATGATTTGCAGTTAATTTTAAAATATAATTTTAATAAAATATGCCTATCACTTAAAACAAGTTATTGATAGACGTCGTGTGTAGGCAACGATGTTTACGTGTAAACTGTTATAATTTGGATTGGTTTGACAAAATGCCTATTAAAGAACTGTTTTATATTGTAAAATTTCCTTTAAAAAATTTAAATTTTTATAAAACGTATATTTTCATTCTAAATTTATAAATTAACATAATAACAACACAAACAGATGCATCTTTATCAAGATGAGAAAAAATTAGTCAACATGGTTGAAATTTCAAATATGTTTTGATGTCTACTCCAAAAATCAAAGGACAAAATGTCTTCTTTATTAATTATTAATAACTCCAAAGAATTGGGTCTATTTGATGATGCATAAATATTTGCATTTTAAGCCCTTTTGGAATATGAGAGTACAAGATTTTTAAATTGAATTTTGATAAATCAATAATTACTAAATCATGCAATATCATAATGTTACCTACCTCAATCCTACAATACTGTTAGTATTTGTTCTTCTAGGCATTACAAATAATAATTGCAGTTATCAAATTAGAAGCAATATGTGATAACTAAAATTGAAGGTAATTGGTAATTATAGGTTCAATAATATTAAAATAATATTCTATTACTTACAATTCTTGTCTTTTTAATTCAAGTGTTCTGTCCATGAAATAAAGTGCATGGATAGCAAAATCGTTCACAACTAATATAAGTTTTTATTACCCTTTGAATTAAAACAGAGTTTCATATTATAAAATTGTCAGTCGTTTTGGTTAATAAATCACGAAAGTACCTATGGAAAAATAACAGAAAAAATTATAGGTTCCTCTACCATCTCAGGCAGTTATTAAGTTATTCGTGAGCAAGTTATCCAAATTATAAGCAATATTCTAAGATTGGAATTTCATAATGATTTAAATTATTTACGTTCTAATAAGACAATAATTATCGACACACTATGATAAACCAGCAATGACAAAAACTCAAGTTCAAAGTTTTTGTTGGAAAATTTTTAAGGTTATAAAAAAAATAGGTGTGCAAATAATAATAGTCACCAATATTGTCATTTATAGTATTTAGAAAACCGTTCGTGTTAAAGAATGATAACATTTATTTAATGTTATCAAAGAAATTAAAATGATTGCTTCTGGTTTAAAGGTTTATTATTTAAAATGACCTACACTAACTCTGTAACATTCGACGGTCAGCTTTCAATCACTACATTATTAGATTAATATTTGTTGTATTCATTGGTTATAAATCAAAACAGAATAGTAACGATTACATTCGAGTTGATAGCTGTAACAAGTGAATAAGTTCTAAAATGTATCAAAATTCTTGTTACTTTCATTGACCCACATTTAAGATTTATTCTTGATATCAAAGAAGCTTCTTAAAAACCTATTATCCTTCATAAATTTCCATACCATTACGGGTAGTTTACCTTTTATATTATGAATATATTCAATACCATTTGTTATATCTCTTATTAATCAACATACTTAGAGTAATAATAAGAGTTATTTTAGCAAGGCTTTACAGCTTACTTTTTATATGAATGTTTTTGTTAGAAAATACCTAATGCGACAAAGATAATTGAATTGGAACAAAATACAAAACCTATTACATACTGAATGACTGACAGAAAAATAATAAACTTGTAATAAATAAAACAATTGTAAAAGTTTATAATTTTCTGTGTTTGCCATTCTATCTTTTATCTTTTAAAGTAATCCTACAATTTCAATTAAAACCAGAAGGTTAAATTGTATTAAATCACTAATATCGCCAAGGTTTTAAATCAAAAATTAATTTAGAAATAATGCAGATTCTCAGAGCAAAATTACGATTGCAACGACATTTTAATTAATTTAGATGTTTGATAATAACATTAGCAACGAATTATTTTAGTTCGATTGATTCTTGATAGCACTGCAAAATAAAAAGGAATCTAAGAATCTAATTTATAATTATAATCAACGTTTTTAACGTTTCTCAAAATAGAATCTTAATGTTTTGTTTTCCTATATTATAATATAACGAACAATAAGTAAACAGTTCCTCAAGGTAGTACCATAGAACCTGTATTGTTAAATTAATTTTTTTTTCATTAAGCTAACATTAATTATTGTCATTAATTCAAATTACGCGTTAACCATTGCAATATTGTAATATTTGCAGTTATTCAGTAATAATTAATTGAATTAATTTTGTCTATGGTGTACCTTATGCGAAAACCTTATTGTTAAACAGAAAATTCAAGGTAAGTAAACTACCCGATAGGTAAATCAGATTGTTATAAATAGTTTTTATACAATGTCAGATAAAACCCATTTAATTAAGAGAAGGGCAACTTGTACAGTATACACTCTACCTGGTATTTGTCTTTATCTTTCAGTTTGTACATACCACCACATCAACACCTTTATCCTTTATCTTACGTATATCTTTATCATTATTTGTTTCTGAATTTCTTTCTAAAACTAATTTCTAGAAATATCTTAATTGCAGAAATATTGAAGGTATACAAAAAATAGAAGATGGGCTTGTAGTAAAGTGTTCTATTCGTATTCAAGATGTTCCAAGTTCAGGACATGGATGTTTTACATAGCTCGGTGTTTTCGCTGAATGAGCAGACTTGAGAGGGTGTCCATCTAAATACGTAGTTTGGGAACTATCGAGATTGCCTTATCGTTTTCCAGATATAAATGCAAAGTAGATCCCATTTTGCAAAATATTGTGACCAAGTTTCTCAGTTTTTCAACCCTTCGGCAAAGTTATGTACTTGTAGTATGTTTTAAATTTCTGCCAGTCTACTACTTAATTCGACAGTAACCGAGCGAAAATGATCTTCACCATCAGCACCAGGTGACTCTTCTTATAGATGTTTGTTCTCTCATTGCAAGAAGAGCAAGTACGGATTAAGCTAGCAAGCTAGTAGGTTTGGCCCCTTAGTAACGTACTAGTAAAATCCCAAAACAACCAAGAATATCTTCAGCAAAATTTTGATAATGTTTACTTTCGGGTAAGTACATATGCCCACAAGTTTGTAATAAGGAAAAGGTGTGCCTTGGCTAATAATTATTGTTAAGGTTTATTGTTCGGACAGTTTAAGGTAAGCATATTGTAATCAGAAGAAGGACAATTGATTTCTTTGATAAAGACCAACAAAAAAGGCTTCTAAATCCCAAGACATTTTAAAGTAAAGTTTATGTCAGTTTGACTTCTGAATTTAAGTTCGAGTCACATCATCAAAGTTGGCAGTGCGGTTAAAAAGCAGATGGACCTGATAACGATAGTCTGATAAATTTTAATCTTGTTAATTTTCACTACATGTCCCTTCGGTTCTTTGACTTAATTCAATAATGTGCAGGAAGTAAAGGCAAGGTAATCGAAAGCTCCAAAGTTTATTGTGACCATTTGCTGGATTCCAACGTATGTGGAAACCATTTTTATTATGTTGAATAAGAATTACTTCTAGTTCTTTCAGATTTAGCATTAATTCTTTATTACTGAAACTAAGCCTCTAGATGATAAAAAAAGGACCATAACCAAAGTTGGAACGCTCAACTATTTTGTTCTCCACGATGGTCAAAGTAAACAGCAGATTTTCTCTGCTCTAAAATTTGATCATTCAAGGAAGTCACTACATGCAAAATGATAAAATGTAAAGAAACATCATATGAACTCTTTTTTTGGAATGCTTTGTCAAGTTTATTATTCTTCAAAATGTTCAGATTTTTCTATTTGAAGGTGTTAATTCCTTTTACTACACGAGAATCTCAATAAATATACTTCTCATAACCTAGGCTAGATTCTTTGCAATTTTGCTTTTTCTATTAACAACACAAAAAATCTCGATGAGTTTTTGCACACCTTAAACATTTTTAGATACTATTGTTTTGCTCATTTACTCAGTCTGATCTTACCAAAAGCAATGGGTTACTTAATATTTAGTAGTACAATTTTTCGTAATATATATTTCAAAATTTGTTAAAGAAACTTTCATGATATTAGGGTTATTAAAATTTATTTGGAATTTTAGAAAGTACACATACTATAAAGTTGCATTTGTTACAGACACGCAATTATAAATTCAAAATTTGCACCTTTTTCGATTACTTAAATTTATATTAAATACCAATCGATTTTGCTCTCGTTGGTAAATGAACTACTATGTTTAATAATAGGTTGAAGGTTGACATGTAAGTAGTTCTTGGTAAAAAATCAATAGTGAATAAGGAATTAGAGTGTGGAAGTAGTATGTAATCAATTCGGTCAATCACATGCGTTAGGAGAAAAAAACCCAAGTAGTGTAGAAAATTAATTCTTTTTTCAGGATATTTTTTATAAAAGTTCGATATGTATTTAGGTACAAATAATTATATCACGGCTTTTGTCAATTACTTAAAAAATAGTTTTATTTAGAAATCAACATTATTATTTTATAGCGTGCCCAATTTATTTTGCTTGCCATGGATGTTTCTAAATAAGCAACACATTTCACAATCCATAGGCAGCTGTAAGTATTGGATACAATAATAATTTTAGTAAGCAAAAATCGTAACTATTAGCTTGCTACAAACATTAATAGAACGTTCAACAAAAAGTAAACTGTTGTTTTAATAGCAAAGTTGCCTACCGAGCAACATTTGAAGAGAACAAGATAAATGGGATATAAAGGGCCAGAATTGCACTTCTGATTCTTTTGTGAGAAACTTTTAAATTTCTAACTAAGAGTCCTTGGCACGTTACTTTTATTGAAAGATTTATTTCCAACAATAACGATCCTTTAAGCATAGTGAAGCTTTACGCTGTAAATTTGCAGTTTTACAATTTTTAGTATAGTAGATTATGTTTGCAGGTACTATCCACTATCCAACTGATCTCATAAGCAAAATCTGTTATATAGATAATCCGAGTCAGTTTATCAAAACTGTTTAAGAACAAATTTGACGTAAACTGAAAAGCTTGAAATATTAACAATAGTTGGCTATGGTAATAATTATTTATTTTGTTTGTTACATTTTTTTATTATAATTCGATTGCCGTTTGTTTCCACAGGCATTGTTAATCTTTTCTATTTAATAGATAACCTAGTTGTAGGTAGGGCCTATTGTTTTGTTAACTAAATCAATTGTTATGTCTAGGCATAGAGTTTTATGTAAACTATAATGATGAAGTATTAATGTCTCATTTCATTGTAAGGAAAATGTTATATCTTTTAGAATGGTGACGCAGAAGGATATAAACAGAAGACCTTTCAAATGTATTTGTTTTTATTTCTGGTTTGTGTTTTACGAGCAAATTACTCGATTTTTTTGTATCGCGCTTTTGACATGTGCACATTCAATTTGTTGGGTCAAAATCAAAACCTGTGAGAATTTTGGTCTTGGTCTTAGAATTACTAAACTGAAATGTGGTTTTGAGATTCAGAAACTAAAGGAAAACCCTTAAACCTACACCTTAGCTATTTGCTACAGACAAAAGCCATGTTAAAAACTTTTTGGCAAGTACTAACATATTCAGAACATGATAAATCAATTTCAACTTAATCTGAGTCAATGTTACCGATATTATTTTATTTGGAATATGCTGAAGCTTTTGTAAATGCTTCAAAGGTTTCTTCAACATTGATTTAATTGACTTATTGGTTTTCTGAGTGTAATTCTTTTTTTCCTGTCAGCTAGTACATGTGGAGAAGAACATTTCTTCTTTTATTTATAAATTTCGTTTTACTTTGTGATGTATTCCGTGTTTTCATACTGCAAGTTAGACTTATTTAAATTTGGGCTATCAAAATCAACCATTACCAAAATTATCAAAATTTGACTTTCCCCAATAGGATCTATTTATGTTTTTTTGAAAACACAATTTATCTAGTGATAATCTTATTTCTATTTGCTTTTATTCCTTTTTGACAAGACTTGTTACTTCTGGAAAGATACATCGTGGATACCTATAGAGGATAAAAGTCTTCGTACCAAGTCTCATTCGCATTATTTGTTTGAAATAGATTTCGTAGGGTGGAATTGTTGTACTGGTTCTACATTATCTCTTATCGAACTTATTCACGTACGTATCTTCAAAGTTAATTGACGGATTCAATGCTTCGCCATGTGTCTTGGAAGAAATCCATAGATAACAACTACTCGAAGACTTTCCATTTCCTCCGGTGCGGTGACAGAAAAGTTGAAACAAGCTGTCTTTGCATCTCTAGGTTAACATCTTCTGATCGTTGCAATATAAGTTTTCTAAGGAGCTACATGCATTAACTTTTCGTCAGACATATTACCCGAAGTGGCAGATAATGCATTCCTTGATGGGTGTATGAAATGAGGCAGATTTAAAACGTGAAGGTGAACTAAAGCAAGTAATCAGATTGTGCGCAGGTTAAATTGTGGTATAAGTCCAATGATCTATTTTATATTTTACTTTCGATGATACTGCAGCAAGGTTTATCCTTCTAAGAAGGGTATGTGGGATTATAATTAAACTGAGCTCTTGAGGATAATTATTTACAGAGTAATTGGGAGGAATTATTTGGCAAATTAAATGCTGCTGGGGATAAATTCTTAACGGTAGTAGACAAATAGAAGAAAATATTCCAAAATTGCAACAAAAACGGTTCTTGACAATTTGAGGTAAAATATCCGTGGAATGAATGGTATGCTTGGCAAAAATGTCTAAACACAAAGGATTTTCACTTTCATGGACAAACGTATTTACTGGTATGGAAAAAAGTCCTGTCTTTCCAAAAAGTGTACACTTTACGGAGAATTTCTCCTCAATTATTGTATTTGTTGAAAGACAAAACAACAATTCCAATCAAAGTTCACTCAAATAATTCTAGACAAACATCTGTTGAAACAAAGGCTACGTCAATATCCTCAGTTACCATCAGAAACACACCAGTTCACTTTCCTTTCTTTACTAAAGATTTTTGGTTTAATGAACTTACGACAGCTCATTATTCTGGATATGGTGTGAACAACAAACTTCTGTCCAAAAATGTTGAATTTGTTATTGGTTTCTAATTTCAGTACAGAAATCTTGCTGAAGTAGTCAACTGGCATCTGTCTAAGGTACTCAGGTAAGTTTTAGTCTATTTTTAAATTTAGACAATGCACACAGAGGTCTAAATCCAATTCTGTAATTTAATGAAATTTGAAAATTCTGCAGTTGCTTCAGCCACTAACTTATGAAAAACTGCATCTCTTTTGCAAAATTTATCTCTGTTGTCTCAGAGATGCGATGTATTAATACTACATGAATATTCTACTTTTATTGTTTATCTATTTTTTCTTCTTTTCTGTTTTGTTGTAATAAGGTTAAGTGGGAGAGCATCTTATGCCTGACCGCTAAATTTCGCCACTGCTAATGCGTTGATTTTTTTTGTAAAAAAAAAATAAAGGCAATGCATACCTAAATTGAGAAACAGTGTCTTGAGGTAAAGTCGTTTAAATTATAATAAGGAATATTCTAAAACAAATAATTTAAGCGAAACAAATAAAAATGATATATTTGTTGAAATGTATAATAAAACAGAGCATTACAAGGTTGTTATTTTAAAAAGAAATCTCCACGTGTATAGCCGGTCTTATTAACAATTCAAAAGACAGGAACAGCTTCTAAATCTAAACTATGCATTTTTCCTTTACTGCAAAATAAACATGTCACACCTTTTTTAACTTCTTTATTCTCTGTGCACGTAATTCCTTTAATTAAAAGAAAAAAAATCTTTATAAATTACCTTATTATTTATTATTCAATGGTATGCACTGGTTTGCATATAATTTAAACATTTGTTATGGTGTTTTTGTTTTTATATTGCGTTTTAAACATGTATACCAAGATCTTGATTGAAAAATGATAAAGTTAATAAATTAGAAAGAGTCAGTATTGCTTAACATTAAACTAAAGAGACACGGACAAGACAATATAAAGATTTGTATCGTGAATCCCGGAAATTAAAAAAAAACATTGTAGACCTTTTTCCTTGAAACAAAGGAAAATCCAATGTACTAGTAATTTACACCGGACTAATTTATCTGAGATTAACGCGGTCACCGAATAAAATCCGTAACAAGATAAAAAGCTCCAAATTATAACCTCAGTCTTCTACAACTTCTCGAGAATAAGCTCTTGTTTCTTTAAGAATGGGTACTTATAAAAAGAATAAAGTGGTGGTGTCAATTTCTCTAAAATAAAAATGAGAAAAAAAGAAAATCTTGGCAACAAGTAGTACGACATGCTATTAACTTAAGAATCCCCTTGTATTATAGAAACTTGAAATACTGGGTCATCGAAATATCTTCCTTTCAAATGGATTTTATTAATAATTCTTCCTGCTTCTCGCATGCTACCGGTTCGAGAGCTAATCTAAATTTCGGTGAAGTTTTCGCTTGTCTTTCTTTTTGAAATTGAAACAAAAGAAAGAAATGTTAAGTAGGCGTATTTTAAATTTCAAATTTTTATTAAGGTTGTTTGGGTAATATTGAATTTCGAAACTTATTCTGGTTGTTTTAAATATAATCTGACAGAGATAACTACATAATGTATTTTAATGACTTCTAGTTTTAACTAACTATAAATGTAATTTTGTTTAGGAATATCTACAACTACAAACAATGTTGATGGCTCTTAATAGTAACAAAAACATATGAATTACTACGCTTCAGCCCTTTCCCTAGTACAAGTTTTATTACATTGTTTGTACTGAATACATACGAGTAAGTACTGCTTTAACTGAATTTTCTATTCTAACCATAATAGTGTTAATTACATTTACAAATGAGATTATAACCTGATTTACAGAAACATTGCAAAGGAGATTTCCTAATGTTGTACTGCCACAATGTTCGTTTGCAGTTTTAGTAAAAAAAAATTATAATTCCTTGCTACAATTCTAAAAGGTAATAAAACAATAATAATATTTACATTTAAAATAAGGAAGAAATTATATGACCTTACCGATACTTTTACACACATAAATATGCAAATTAATGACTTCTAGAAATTTTAATTCAGTACGAAAACCAGTTATGAAGAAAAAGTGGTTAACACTAACTCTGTGAAATGTAATTTACAATATACTAAAAAGCACAAAAAAATACTACCACGATTTATTTTAGAAATATTCCAATAACCTACGTCACGATTTTTTTGTTTTAATATGAGAATATCAGTAGCTGTTTCAAAAGAATATTTATCAATAATTCCAAAAGTTCAAAAGAATTTCTCTAGAAGATGCCAATCCAGAACATCTGTGACGCAAATAATTCTTCGCTTTGAAAATTTTTACAGAAGTGAATCGCACGAATTTAAGTTATTTCCTCAAAGTTCCGGATTTGACACCATCTACTTCCTTGAAAATAAGTGTGAGAGTTGCATTTGATGAAAGTAGTTCATGTGACATTCTCTGGTAGGTTTTACAGGTAGGTATAATTCAATTCAGATCTTAGATTTTAAAATATGAAAAGTTCAGATATGCTGTATGATAGGAACTAATACAAATCACAAATAAAACCTGTTTCGTTTGATAAAGCAAAGGATTAAGTAGATAGAATTATTAACAAATTTTAATGCTACAAAATGATATTAAACTGCACATAAAAAATTGATACGCCTATACCTACTGTTTCTTAGATTAATTTGATTGTGGTTTTATAATTGGTTTCGTCTGAAATGACTGTAGCAATTTTTCTATTCTCTAGGAGCAAGAAAAGAAATAAGTTATGTGGGACTCAAAACAATTAAATAAGCATACTGTAATAAGAAGAAATCTCGTTGCGCAGAACCAATCTAAACTGTAACAATTAACAATAGATTGTAGTGATAAGAACTGCATGATGTAATATTGTCCTGTTTAATGGTTGTGATACAATACCTAACGTCCTACCGATCCAAAATTCTTCTATACAGAAAGAAAATCCAAGAAGATAAACATCAAGATTTTCTGAAAGTCAATCCTACACCTCTGAGTGTGGTTTATTGTTTGACACTGAGATCAGTCTGATCTATCTTCTGAGTAGCTACCGAGTCATATAGAGATTTGATAACTTTCTCTTTGTCTCTTTCATATAAAATGAGACTATTACTAAGTCCAACAACACCAACATACTTGTTAAATCTTAGTGGACGAAATTGCTGTACTTATTAGCACATTTAGTTTTGGTTTTGGTTTTATTCGGTTAAGTTTTAGATCAAAGAAAATTTCAATTTTTGGTAAACACGTAAATAAGAATCGCAGCTCTTACGTCTCATAATTTGTTTACTCATTTTGTCTCAAATGTTTGTTTTCTATGATTTAACTCTAATTTGATCCTACTTTCAACCTGTTCTGAGGGTATTCAACTTAGTTCATATGTGAAAAATTTTTATCTGTGAAAAGCACTTTGTTAGTTAGTATCTATTTTAATTCTCAGATAAAAATGAGAGACCACACTCGTTGGCATCTTCGTCATTTTGATTTAAATTTTTTATGATCTTCGTAGATTCACTTATCCACTGTTTTGTTTTTTAATATTTATTGTACAGATCAATCTTCTTGTAGATTTATTGACTAGCTTTCTTTTTGCTTCAAGAGATTTTTAATGACCTTTAATCAGAGAATAAGCTGAACCAGTCATATCATCCATTAAATCATATAGCTTTAAAGTTCTTTTTGCACACCATTCTAATTTTCTAAATATAAATACTGACAACATGTAAAAACCACTGTTGGCCAAAAGCTACTTTGCTAGATAATCATGTCTGAAACGATAAAACCTGTAAAGCAATTGTTACAGCTAAATAATCGGTTTCTTGACTATTCTGATTTCTCAGTTTCATTTCTGAGATTTGCGAAATCTCCAATTAATAATCAAGTTAAACAAAAACTCTTTTTGCTGATTAAAAAGATTTCATACCATGGAGTATTTTACTAATGTAGTGATTTGCAAAACGGATGAGATCAGATTAAAATTAAAATAAATTGCTTGGATTACACAGAAACTACTGTAGGAAAGAGGCAAAAGTTCTAGTCCAAAAGCAGAATTAGTTAAAGAAGAAGAGACAAATTTGATTTGTACATTCGATTCACTGATAGGTATGAACCAACCGTTTTCTGACCGACAAAAGTTATATATGCTCAGCATTCTATATATCCTCTTATAAGCAGCTAATTGTAAAACAAACTCAAGATTCCAGATTGGGAGAAGCTGTGTATAAGAGCTACAAGACTTTCTTTATAAAAAACAATCCATTAACAGGTAAACAAGGAAGGCCTGACTTTTTTATTAACTAATACCCGGAACACAATTCTAGGATACTAACCAATAAATCTCTAGAATAACAGACATAAGTGCAGTGCTCTTTTTGTAAATCAAAGGCGCCAAAAGAAGAAGAAAACAAAAGATAATAAATAATAAAAATTGACGAAATCATCCAAAAAAGAAGTATGCCCAAACCATATTTAAAAATTACTATGCTTTTGGAATCCTTTAGGGATTTAAATTTTCTGTTGGATAAGACAGTCTGAAAAACAGTACTTAGCGCCTTTAAGTACTTGAGATACTGTAAGTTACATAAGACATATCTCACGTTTCTACTTCTTCAAAATATCAATTGCGAAATATCAATACCACCACTTCAAATTTTCTTTTCCATGGATGTCAATTGTAAGTCTACTATGACTTGCACTTAGAAATACCGAATATCTTTTTTTTTTAATTTGAAAATAACCTTTCTGATATTGACCATACGTAAACTCATGGTAACGATTTTAATTGTTTCAGCTTGAAACCAATGGCAATACCTTCAAAAAAATGGAACGTTTTAAATTTTTGATCACAGCAGAAAAAGAAAACACGATTGCCAAATCTCATTTTTGCAGACAAAGTCTTGGAAAATCAGGGCAGTACGATGAAGATCCCATCACTCTATCTTTGGTAATAACCAGATAATTATCTCATACACATCGAAGATGAGACACTTCAGCCTACATTGACGCGAATGAATGGAATACAAATTAAATTATTTGATTTAAGCTTTTGTTTACGTTGTCAGGGCAATGTTAAGAGCCTCCTTAATTTGCACAAGAATAAAAATAAAAAAATAGGAAGAATGAGAAGAAAAAGAGTAAGAAGAGCAATGAAGAATTTACTTCAGTTAATATATTGTAGCACTTTTCATCGCCAAAAATTACTAATGAAAACATAAAAACATTCTGTTCCAGACTCACTTTCAGTACATATGGACCAGTGAGCACTTTCCACGGTTTTAAGTATATAGAAATCAAGACTCTAAAAAAGCCAAAGTATGTACTTTCTTGCTTTTAAGTAAATCTGTCTTCAAATCGGCTGATACATTCATATGCATTCGATCAAATATGTGTAAATATTGATGTTCTAGGTATCAAATAAAACAGGAAGATGACGATTTCACAACTTAGGATCATTTCGTAACTGACAATAGATTATTTCCATTATTGTTTTAGCACTGATGCTTAATAGACTTAGTAGTCCTAAGCAGATGATGATCTGAGCCTGTGTGCTATTTACCAAGCTGTTCCGGTTCGGAGAGATTAGAACTTGAAGGTTTGCTGTGGGCCTGATTCAATCGTGAAGATTTTATTCAAAAGCAATTATTTCTAATACCCCAAATAGATCTCGAACAGAGACTCTTGCAGTAAAATTCATAATGGTTTAGAACGTGGTTGAAACTAGTTTCAACTTTGAACTAACTAGTTTTGTCCCAAAATAATTTACAAAACCAATTAAAGCCTTAGCACAGAATTATTATCAAACCATTGCAAAACTGTTTGAGTTTAACTAAAACCGATTAAAACTTAAAGACCGCAACTCAAGTTATGATCAGAGCTAAGGAAGGATTTCCTCAGCATCTTTTTTATCTAGTCCGACACTATCTTGCATCTTCAATGTTCTTGCAAGCATCTTCTGGAAGTTTCGTCCGATTATGGTTCTGTGTTATATTAAAAGTTGGTGTCAGTAGCACTTTTTCATTTCAAGCTTTTTTTAACTTTACACCAAATGTCACAGTATTATTTGATAGATTTAGTCACCAATCCATGTGAACTAAGGAAGTAGATAAAACAAAAGCAAACTCAATTTTTCATTGTGACCGATTGGCATACTAACATTCACAACCAACCCCTACAGTTTCTAATAATAGGATATGTCCTGTATCCTGCTGTATATTATTCATAGTTTGTAGCATTTACCAGGAAGGCAAATCTGATTAAAATGAAGGAAAAAAGAAAATCAATACTGTTAGTATGAATGAAGAAGGTATAACTGAATTATTTGACCATTTCTGTAGCTTTGGTTAGGGTTGGCTTTCAAAACAGATTTACATAATAATAACCATTTTGATGACCCTATAAAGTTTAGAATAATTACAGTATTGTAATATAACTTTGTTATAGATCTTCTAGCCTAGTTGTTGGATACAGTTGAGATGTTGTGATAGTGTGATTAATATAGAAAGTTAAATTTAAACAATTTTATACCAACATTAAAGGAAAAAGTAGTCTTATTGGTAAGAAGCAATATTTTTAACTCTGGCCGTAATCAGATATCGTTTTGAAAAAAGTTTCAAAATTACTAATGTCTTATTCAGAAAGGTCAGTAGACCATAAAATGGCCAATAAATATGTTATGACTTGATTCGTATAAAAAAGTCAATCGAAGGGTTTTATGTTTAACATAAATTGCCATTTTGTAAAATGTATAAAGATCGCCAAGCTTCAATCATTGGATTAGAGAAAAAAATTAAAAATGTTAGTTAGAATAGCACGATAATCACAGTGAACCAAACAGTTAAATTTCATAATTAAAGGTTGAAATGATTTTTATCATTATTTCAGTTAACCTCAATTAATACTAGTAAATATTACTTGTAAAATTCCACAAACTAAGGATCTTATTATAACAATGGGTGTTAAATATTTATAGTAAAGATTAAGTGAGGTTAGGTTTACGTTAGAAACTTAATTTCAAACTAGAAGTACAAAGTTATTTCAGGTTTATTTAAGTTAGGTAGGGATGGATTTCTTTATATTTTATGGGGCGAATATTCAACAGAGGAAGATGCTTGATCAATAACGTTTACACATTTTACTGCTGACTATTTAGAAATACTGCGCGACGAAGCAAATTGCTGCAAATTATTTACTTTAATATCAAAGTGATGAAAAGTCAAGTATGGTAATATGCTAATTGAACACAAATAGTAGTACTACTGTTTAATAATCAAGTTAATTGAACTCGACCCATTGTTAATGATAATGAGTAATTGTTTGATACTATTTTCTACATAGCATGTAAATAAATAACAAATGATAACTACATTGTCATTTTAAGTAAATGAAATATTACGAAAAGTTGTTTCTAACATAAAATTTTACTGGAGTTGTGACTTAATCAAAAGTAAGCAATTTCCTTTTTTGTTGTTATTCCATTTGAGGAAAAAATAAAAGTTTTTGAATCAAATATTCATTAAGTTTCAAACCTACACCGCCTATTTTAAAACCTGACAAGAATTTCTCATCAACTAGAAAATTCAATACTACTACCGAAATATCTTCGAACATAAATAATAAAACAACCAAGTAATTTTGCTATAAAACAGAACAACCCCAATGTCATAATCATTTAAATTATTTATATACTTTTTATGTTTCCGCAGAATTTACTTTTAAAGGGGTTTAAAGATGGTTCCTAATGATGAAGTCGTTAATTTTTACAAGGTAACAATTTTAAATGTTACATCTAATTTTAAAAGATGAAGATGGATTTAAAACCTTTTTAGTGTGCTTAAGCGTGTTAATAAACTTTGTGTCATATAACACTAACTTTGAAATTACGTAAAACCTGGGACAGAAAACATAAAAACTTAATTACTTCATTTATCTTTAGAAGTAAAATGGACCCTGAAAAGCAGTCTTTTGAAAGGTTTTACTGTTTTCTAGTAAAACCTTTAAAAAAAAGGTTTGGGTAACACGGCATCCTCTTAATTAGTATGTAAATTCAGGATCATGTTTAGTCTAAGGGCGGATTAGGATTTAACTTTTAGAGGATTATACGCTGGCAAGGACATTATTAGTTAGCACGTGTAATAATAAAAATTAATTTGGCGGAAAAGTATAACCAACACTACTACTACAGCTGATTATAAAACGTAACCTATATTTACTTTGAATTAAAAGTGGGAAATACAATTGATTCCGAGAATTATTTAATGATCTGTTCTTACTTATTACCATTAAAAAAACAAAGATTAAGTACTTACCGGAAGCTGGAACAAGGATGTATAACCCAATGTCCTGATGCTTTTTGGCGGATGCGCTCTTTCATAAGGGCCTTCTTGGATCCGAAGAGTTTCATGGCCAATTTGTTGTCGGTGGGCTGGAAGAGCGCCTGGAGCTGGTTCTTGAGGAAGCTCTGTTTTCCGGCCTCCGCCGAGCCCAGGGGGGTGGGCCCGGGCTCCTCTTTGGGGGTGCCGTACAGCGACACATCGTCCACCCCGAAGTGGACCTTGCCGCTGCCCTTGTAATTCATGTCGTTGGAGAGGTAGTCCGCGATAAGCAACGTCTCGTCATCGAGTGCGGTCACCAAGGAGTCGGTGCACGTGTTCGTATTCTCGATGCTGATCTTGATAGAGTCATCCTTGGCCAAACGGCGCGGCGGAGGCGAGCGGATTTCCTCTTCGGACTGAGCCGCGGCCACCCGCCCGTTCGCTAACCGCAGACTGGGCACGCGCCGCGTTCCGCGTCTCTCGCCACCGTCTCCGCCGTCCCTGAAACACCAGAAGACATTGTTTAAACTATTGGTGCATGCGTTCACCAGCTCGCCTTTATGTTATTCTACCATTCATTCAAGTACCTCAACCTGTCACACTTAACAATATAATAATGATAACTAACTCTTGACGTGAATTCAAATTATATTTGCACCGGAAGATGGGCCATTTACATGAAAGAATTGTTAAGAACATCCTAAAAGAAAGCCACTCTGAAATATTTTTGACGCAAGATCTTCACGAATATACGTAAGGGTAACATTTGTGTTAATGCTGTTAGATTCAAAGTGGTGCTCGATGTGGAAATTCTGGGAGTCAGATGCGCGATAAGAGAATTTTCCGGGAGAAACTCGAGTATATTGAAGATAGTTTAACCCGTATTAGGAAGGTAAAAACTTTCTTTAATCAAATGCCTGTCAGATATTCCTTTCTGTAAGAAATATTACTTATATAAATCTAGCTAATAAATTAAAGTTAATATTAGTAACATTTTCTTTGAAAATGATTGTTTAAGGACGTTACGTAACATTGAAAACGCGATTAAGATTCTAAAATAATTCTACAACAAAACTCTTCAATGAAATGAAAGGTCGAGAAATTGACGTTTGTTGTGTTTTAATTTTAAAAATGTAGCAAGTTATTGTTATTGAAAACACGGATCGATATCATCACATATCGTGTAGGTGGATAACAAAAACTTCATATTTATAAAGATACAAAAATTGCTGGAGTTAATAAATAATAATAATGAATTATACCCTTCAGGAAACGTAAATTAAATGCAGCAATTAGAAAACAATCAAGAATAATTAGAAAAATAACAAAAACATTTAAATAAAACAAAAAGAAAGCGTGAGTAATTGTACAAATATGGAATTATAAAACTATTCCAGACGTCGGATTTGTATGCAATGCAGATCGTGCTGCTTTATATTTTTTATTTCAAACAAAAAAAGCTGTAATTAGAAAATCGAAGTTACCCCTAAATAATATACAAAATAATAGCAACAAGCAATCGAACAAATTGCTTACTACACGGGGAATTTCGTGTATTCAAACAATTTTGTAGAATTCAAAACGGAAGTTATTTATAAAGATTTTAATGTATTATATCTGCCTAACATGCCTTTACTTTATTTTTAATGTATAACTCGTCTCTAGTTGAGATCAGGGCCGTATCCATTAATAATTATTCTTAATCAATTTTTAGATATTATTATATCTTACTATTCTGTTCTAACGATCGTGCGAATATCTATTTTCGAAATAAATAATATTAAATGTTATATCCTGTTTCTTGGTCTTCTCTAATAATGCGTTACTTAGAGCGCCTCTTATCAGATTAAAGAAAGCAACAAACATTTGATTTCGATTTAAAAACGACATGGATTTCAGAAACGAAATTCTAAGAAATTTTAATTTTGATTCACTAATAACATGAGAAGGGCATCACAACGTATGTTTTCAAAACGTCAAATTCAATTTTTTTTTGTTTAAATTTTTGAAAATTTGTGTTACAATCAAATAAATATAAAAATTAACGGTAAGAATTCCAAAACTTCTCCAGATCAAATAGCTGGGCAAAAATATTGCATACAAATCCGAATTTTAGTGACCATATCAAATTAACTAGAAATTAATTGCTTACGTCTTTAAGGAATTAGGGATATACAAATTTCACAAATATACTTTTGTTTTTCCAAAAAATTAAATTAACGAGTTTAATAACAAAAATTCCACATAACTATGTATCAACAGTAAATTAAGTTTTCGCAATGACTTATTAATTTAACATTCGGAAACACACTAAACGTCAGAAACGTTGTTGTTCTCAACTACACCACTAAACTCTGTTTACAAGTGATGCACAACTGTAAGAAAATATCACGATTTAAACTTTTACGATTTTCCTAAAACCCAGATGTTGACCGTGATCTACAAACAGAATTTAGGGATTTTGGGATATTCGATAAAACTCGAACAAAGGACAAAAGCATAAATAACAATTTTTTTACGGAAGTTTTTTCCAAAAGAAATAAAAGTATTTACGTTTTGTATTTTACACAATAACACGATAAATTGATTTATTTTATTACGCAGTAATAGAAAAATAATCTTAACCTCCATCACCTGCTTAATTAAATAACAATATTTTCTTTAGTGGAAAGCTATTGAAAAGATCAATTTCGTGCACAATTTTCCCCTCGAAACCATATTCATCATCAATCTTCCTTAAGAATATAGAAATTGAAGTTAAATTTCCTACTTCTAACTTTTTGTACTTCGGAAATTCTGCGTTTTATATAAATATTACTTTGAATGATTTTTTGTTTGCTTTCGACTTTTAATAATAATTCATCTCAGTTGAAAATTAAATTAGTGAACACAGCAGTTAACTGCTAACCATTTCTATTAACGATCGTTGTCGACAGCAGTGGATTTAATTAATCGTGAAATTCAGGGTAGTGCTGTCAATTGAAGTTAACATCGAAACGTTCATCAGTAGATAAGCCGAGTTTGATATAAATCAAACCTAATCATAATAATCAATAGTGCACTATGAATACACAAAATAGAACATTTTTATCAAAATTCAGAATTAATTCAGTGAATTAAATCCACAGTAATCCGGTACGAAGCAATTCTTAATTGTATTATTTATACCAGGGACCATCAGTGACGTTTAACTGAATTGACTGCTATCAATTTGTTCTCAACAAAGACCAGTATTATTTACATAGAAGCTGTTCTGTATAATTAACGTTATTAAGAATTACTTAGCTGTGTTTGTCACATGCTAATATTGAACTGTCGACCTCTTGATTCCCTAAACTGCAATACCAAAAGTCTAAAAATGATAATCAGCATCTATTTGACTGGAAATATGCGTTTGTTTACAAACAAAGTTATAATTTATTTTTTTGGGTCACGTGTTGTTCTACAGTCTAATCTAAAAATAAACAAATCTATTATGACTTTTATTAATAAACCTTCCTTCTAGAAATTGCATCAATTATTTTTTTCATTCTAGATTGTAATTTATATATGGAGCACTTAAACCGTATATTTTTTCACGATACGATAGTAAGGGAAGCTTACAACGGTTTGCAGTCTAACCTTTCGTTAAAATTTCTTAAAACCCCTGCGGTTTATTATGTAATATAGGACTAGTAAAGGAGACATTTAAAATTGGAACTTCTACTTTTTCCATTATTGTAAAATACATAATAACAATTAATTTTTAAGTGTCAGATTTTATTTTAAAATATATCTAGAAGAAATAAAAACAAATTCTTAGTTTACATCACTTTTATCGAAAAAAAAGCGTTAATGATATTTCAAGTTTCTCAAACTCAAATTTTATTTTCTAAAACTTCCATTCTGTAAATGGTCGATCTTGTAGACGAAAGTACTTTGGGATTCCTTTCGACACAGTTTTCCTTATTCCTTTGGGCTTAAAAACAGGGTTGAAGTGACCAATTTGCAAAATAAATGCTCTTTGTTGTTCTTATCTTACTTTTTCTTGTTGAGTTCTTTTCGCACTGAAATAACATTCTTTTATTTTGCTACAGAAAAAGAATTTAATTCAAATAACGAATTGATAAGAAAACTTTTAAAACAAAAATTATATCATAAAAGAAGGGGAACAGATTTATCGATGTGACCTTTTTCTGTTTTGTCATTCAATGTGCGTATTATAGTTGTTTACTAGATTCTATTTTGAAAAGCTTGATTTGAGTTAACCCATCTGTTAGGAAACTATGTACACAATACGCCAAGATCTTATGGTTATGGCTCTAATTATATACTTTTTGGTCTTCCTTTTGGTTGCGACCCTCTATATTCTTGCACCTTCCTCTTCTCCATATTCTGCCTTCTTCCATTCTGGAGAAATACCTTGGTTAGTAGTTATATAGGTTCTTTGCAAATTTTTCTTTTTGTTCGTTTCTCTTGTTTCATTGCTTTTTTTCCTCCAATAAGTTTTGCCATAATATCGATGAATCACTTTCAAAACCCATTATTTCTAAATCTGTCTTATTGTTTTCCCCAATCGTCTATTTGGTTTCATCCGCTATTAATTTTTATTATAGTCTTATGTACTTTTTTATTTCTCACTTTCCTTTAGACACCTTCTTTTTGACATATTTTACTTTTTTACCCTCTTCTCCTGAAATTTGATCGAAATCTTGTGTGGCATATTTATGTAATCTTATTCCCGTTTGTGCAAAAGCTCAAAAGCAGTTAAATAACTATGAAGCAAGATTTCTAACAGTATTTCGAGGTTTCAAAAACACAGAGAAACTAAAATTTAGATATGGAACGCTCTCAGTGTGACTGAGTTTCCATTTTAGACATAAGTGTCTGTTAGAAGTTTTGTTAAGTTTGATCTTTTATTGTGGGTATATGGTACCTCTTAGAAGATTGTGTTGAGGTTTGGTTTCTATTGTGACCAGTGGTGCTTGGTAAAAATATTACTTTTTAGCT
Organism: Ignelater luminosus; assembly: GCA_011009095.1. Lineage (NCBI taxonomy): Eukaryota > Metazoa > Arthropoda > Insecta > Coleoptera > Elateridae > Ignelater > Ignelater luminosus. The sequence goes on along the minus strand of VTPC01089829.1, from coordinate 21,495 downwards.
AAGTGTTGGATATACGAGATTTCAGTTTTAAGCTTCCGATTTAAGATTGGTAGCTCACGAGGAGCATCGAATTCAGCTTGCGTACTTCAAGTTTAGTTTACTTTTTTCATAATTGATGTTTTTTGTGAGAAGTATGGAATTTGCCCTGTAAAAGAGCTAAGTTGTTTCTTGAATTGCATTTGCATTTTGAGGATATTCAGATATTAATGTGTTACACCAAGTCAACACACTTTATGTTGATACAGTGCAAAAAATTTTATTTGCTTCCTTTTTTTTGAAGAAAAAACATTTAGAACGGTTTTTCTGTAATTGCGAGCTTGGCATTTAGGGAAAAAGTCGTCTCAGATAGGTTATACGTTTATTTTTCTGCGGAACCTGTAAATAAGCAGTAGAGTTTGTGAGCTCTATGTCCCTTACTATCCATTTCCTTCTTATCTGTGATTCTAATCTAGTGTGTGAATTTTTTTATTTTCGATTTTCTTTTCTCTTTTATTTGGCGTTTGTACAATGCTTTGCTGTTGTGCGATGCCACTAGCAGAAGCTACTTCAATGCGGTGCCTATTTTTTTATGTTTATGGCTTTTGTAACCAAGAACGCTTGCACCTTCTCTTGGTTAGGTATCCCACGTTAAAAAGTTGATTCCTTACAGAGAACCGCATTGTGTGCTTCTCCTGGATCTGCAATGCTTTGCTAGTTTTCGAAAATTTCTGTTTGATATCCTGACTTTGTAATGTAGAGGGTTTACCTTTTCTCTGGGCTCCAAAAAGTTTTGCCTTCTCTTTGGTGTTTATTTCATTATTTATTTATTTATTATTTATTTCAATATTGAGCAGATTTTATTTATTGCTAATACATCATTCTTACACTCTCTTGGCAAATCTTCCAACAGAATCGCTTTAGGATTTATACCTTACATGAAACATTTTCGTAAGAGTAAATATCCAATTTCATGCTTTTTGACAAAATTCCATACAGTACACCTTTTGCTCACTATAGGTTTGTATTTTTTCAATAATGAGATCTAAAAACTCCCGTTCTGACTTAGCTACATTAGAATTCTGCATAACAGAAGTGATGTTCCAACTTCCAATAGAATTTTTAATGTGCCAAAAATCATATGGATGCAATAGCTTGCATGTGTTACTCAAATTGAAAACATACATGTGTATAATATTCTGTCGTTTAAAATTTAACCTTTGAAATCTCTATCTGATCGTTATACCGCTTTAATATTTTTTATCCTTATTAACTTTGCGTTTCAATTGTACAATTACACTTCTCCCTTTTTAGATAATATCATTTTAAACTGGATTGTAAGGATCGTTACTTTCAAAATAAAAGCATGAGAAAAATCATGGACAAAGTGGCTAATAAGTAGATTAGAAGAATGAACATTTATGTCTGGTCCGATAGTTCTAGAAAACCAAACAGCTAAAATCATTCGAAGGAAGATTAGCGTAGAAACAACTGTGCGACTATGACCTTTGAGCAGATCCCATTCTTGACTAACTCTTCGATTCTTTTCAGAATAAAACCCTAACTAGATTTGAAAGTGTTTTGTTGCTTAACGAAGAAATGCATTAAACCCTGGAAAAACTTCTCTTGAGTCCCTGTAGGTAACCTACTGGAAGGACAGCCTTCTTTTAGGTTATGGAAGGTTAATTTTGTACAGTAACTTCAATATGTGTTATTTATCTTTAAAAAATGCATTATTGCAGTAGAAGTAAGGTAATCAATAGGTAATTTATTTCTACATCTAACCATACAAAAATATACAGGGTGTTCCATTTCAGAAAATTAAAATACTTAACTACTTAATGGAGACGTTGAATGACGGTTTCTTGATATACTCTGATGCAAGAGCAAAACACAAGTGGTACAGCTAAAACAATTTCGTATGAAAAGACAATTTTATGCAAAATCCAACTATAGGAAAATACCGCTAGGATCAAAGTATTCAAGAAAGGATAGATGAAACACCTTGTATACGAGAAAATAAAATTGCTTAATAGAGCATTCAATACCCAAACGACTCTGGTTCTTACGTTTTTGTCCTAGCTCTATAAATAATGAACTTATGAATGAATTTGCCTTAAATGGAACACCCTACGGCGTATACAGTGCAATCCTGTGAAGCGTAAAATTGATGTAGTTTACATATTTCATTACAGACTTAGCACCATAAACATAACAACACCCTAGTGAAACTGTTAAATGCATAAATGCAACTGAATTATCTTCTTTGTTTTTTTAACTTAGCAACAATTTTCATACTGTAATTTGGTTCAGAATATTTAATAGTAGATAAACATTGTTTTTTTTTGGATTATGTTAATGTTGAGGTTTATACTTACTACGTAGAATATGGAGATTATGAATTCTCATGTCTGCACACGTTAATTAGCATAATTTTCTTCTATGGTTTGGGAACTACTAACATACATACACAGACACATATTGTTACTAAAATTAACTAATTTTGCTTAAGAACACAGAACATTTCATACTAAACCATTTTAACATTTAGATTTTATTACACAATTCTGAACAGAAAATTTAATACCGAACAAAATTACCTAGCAGATTTTATTAAGAATTTTATACAAAAATAAATTAAGTTTAATTGGTTCCCATAAAGTCTTTAAGCAGTAAATCCCTTAATACGATCGATTTTTCTGCACGTATGTGTAGCAGAATACAACCAACCAAACCTCTAAGCTTAAGGATAAGGTGTTACGAGCACCGTTGTCGGGGCGCACAGGTGGAGATATGTAACATTCAGTGGCCCCCTGGGGCTCGACCTAGGCATGTGACGTCACGAACGTCAATGGGATCAATTCGCAGCCCATTCTTCCCTAATCGCACATCTTATGTAACTTTGAAAGCAAGTCCTTCACCTTCTGTATTGAAAACGGAATGCAATAATATTTTTGATTATTTTGGCTTTCACTCCCGAGATGAAAAGCATATACAACGAATACACGATGTAAAAGAATCTCGAGAAAATATTTTTGCTTCTTTTGTAAGAAGATGTAGGTGAAATAAAAGTTTTGTAGGTTAAATATATGTTATTTTATAGAGAAATGTGATGAATGAAGTACAACCCATTATTTCCAGTTTGATTTATGTGCAATCTGTCAGTTTATTATCTTTTTATGCATTGCGGTGGTCTTGTTTCGGTATAAATTATATATTCCACTTGTCACACATAATGTTATTTCTTTCGAACGTACTAGAGATAAATTACATTGAAAATTCTTGTTGAAATATCTCCACTAAAATATGTAGTGTGCTAAATTTGAGCCATCAGTTTCAGCTAGTACCGGTTAATATAGATTTCAAATTTCATGCCACTCTTTCAAATACTGCCTGATTAAAATTTCAGTAGCTCATAAACTAACAAACAAGTTGCAGTTAATTTATATGTTCATGCATATACTTGTTCGCTCAGGTGTAAAATTGGTGATGGTATTTTAAAGATTAATGAGCTTGCCTAGTTCAACTCCGGTTTCAATTGAGTGTATTAGCCTAGTGGCAGTGCTGATTAATTTGCGTTTACATAGTACATAAACGTAGAGCAGATATGCAATTTGCTTCGTAATAATTATATGCCATGATGGAGTGTATACAAAGTCATGGATTACAATTTAATGTTAGACGGGATATAAACTTCAAGCAAAAGGGAAGAAATATCTTTAACAGCAACTAGGGTGATCAAGATGCAAATAAGATAAGTAGTAAGTGTAAGTGTAATTAATTAGTTTTATAGTACAAAACAAAAACTGGAAAGTATTCTGTTATTTTACAAGTTAATTCGCGTTGTTTAGATTGCTATAGAATAAACAAAAATTAAAAATAACAGATACCGGACTTCATCCTCTTCAGCTCTTCAAAGTAGTTCAATTGGATTAAATTTGTCATTTAGCTTTTTCTCTAAATGGAATACAAAAACAAAGAAGAGATGTAAAAAAACAAACTCGACATTTCGTTACGACAACTATGACGAGACTATTACAGGTAATAACAAAAAATAAATCCGGCAAAGACAAAAATCTGAAATTGGCAGACTGGATAATGGCCATGGCAACTAACTTTTATCTTGTTAGAAACAATTAATTAAATAAAACTAAAAATATTTGAAATTGAGGCAGTGTTGTTTCCCAACTGATGTGCTTTGGTCTATGCTATTGGTCTAAGCATAATAAGATTGAAGACTGTTCATTTATAAAGGGGTAGGAAAACGTTACCTTACTAATTTTAAAATGTAAATAAAATTAGTACAACTAATCAAACAAATACATATGCCTATAGAACGTTTCAGAAGCACTAGCATAAATAGATTACTCTGCGGTAATATGTTGATCTCTATTCTCGTATTTATACAGTATAGATAGTTGTGAGGTTAAATATCCAGAAGTGTCGTTCAAGTAGCTTAATGCCAAACTGAAGAAATTAGGCAGCCATAGCAATTATTAGGTTACATAAATTAAGTTTTCAAATCAAAATAAAAATTAGACATAATCAATCATTCGATATAAAATGAGTTTTCACTTCTTCAAGAAAATCTCAGTAACTCAAATAACACATGGGTCATTAAGTCCCGGGACTAACCAGTAAAAACACATTTTTTTTTGGCAAAACTCGACTTTATTCATCAACATAGTCACCTTCCATAGCGATACAATCATTCTAACGTTTTTCTAAACTTTCGATGCCTTTCTTATACAGGGTGCGGCAGCATAACTTCCTTTTTTCAAAACTCAATAAAAACTATTGTATGCATCGGAAAATATTTATTTATTTTTTATAATGTAGGTACATGTCTAAAGTTTTTATTTACATTGTTTTGAAGATCAAATCTGTTAGGTGACGTCCCCCATTCTCCATACATTGCGTAAACCGATTTCTGGCGTTTGTCATGACTCTTGTTAGCATAGCAGGTGTTATGTTGGCAATTTCTTCTTGGATGTTGGTCTTCAAATCTTGTAGGGTTCTTGGACGGTTCACATAAACACGGGATTTCAAAAAACCCCATAGAAAAAAATCACAAGGGGACAGATCGGGAGAGCGTGCCGGCCATTCCAAATCGCCTCTAATTGAGATAAGGCGCTCTGGAAAGTGTTCCCTCAAAACAGCCATCGATGCTCTTGAAGTGTGTGCTGTTGCACCGTCTTGTTGGAACCAAGTGTCCCCCAAATCCAACTCTTCTAGCCGTGGGAAAAAAAAATTCTGTAGCATGTTTACATACCGGTCCGAATTCACTGTCACTGTAACCTCATTTTCCTCAAAAAACCAGGGACCAATAATTCCAGCTGAGGAAATTGCACACCACACTGTGACTTTGGGTGAATGCAAAGGCCTTTGATGCAATTCTCGAGGGTTGGTGTCAGCCCAGTAGCGCATGTTTTGTTTGTTAACCGACCCACACAAATGAAAATGGGCTTCATCGCTAAAAAAAACAATAGCACCCTCGGGAACGACATCAAGAAGAAGCTCACACGCGTTCATCCGAGAATTGAAGTCACGTTCTGAAAGTTCCTGCACTATCGCCATCTTATAGGGATGAAAATGAAGATCATCACGAAGAATTCTTCTCACAGAACGATCGGATAGTCTAAGGGCAGATGCGTGTTTGCGCGCAGAACGCCGTGGTGATCGCAACATTGACGCTCTCACTGCTTCAATGTTCTCAGGTGATCTAACGGCCCGAGGGACTCCAGTTCTTCTTTTTGTTGCACTTGCAGTTTGTCTGAATGTAGTGACCCATGTAACAATTGATTTGCGGTCTGGCACGGGAGCCAACGGGGCTAAATTAAAGCGATTCCGAAATGCACGCTGTGTTGCAATAACCGAACATCCGCTTGAAAAGTAGGCCTCAACGGCAAAGGCACGCTCCTCACTATTCCAACGCATGATGGCGACTGAACCGTGTCGGGACAAAACTTTACAGTACCCCCTCTTGAACGAGACCACTAGCGCTCCGCTATGACATCAACTAACTGAATGGCGCGCATTTTAAAAAAGGAAGTTATGCTGCCGCACCCTGTAGAACGATTTGTCGTTTGCCTCAAAATAGGCTTCCGTTGCGGCTATAACCTCATCATCGAAGCCAAATCTCTTTCCCTGGAGCATATTTTTGAGATCTGCGAACAGGTAGAAGTCAGATGGGGCCAGATCTGATGAATATGGAGGTTGTGGAAGCAATTCAAATCTTAAATCATTCAATTTCACCATCGTTTTCATCGACTTGTGGATCGGTGCATTGTCTTGGTGAAACAGCGGTTTTTTCTTTGCCATGTGAGGCCTTATCTGCTTGATTGCGTCATCCAATCGATCCAATAATGCAATGTAGTAGTCGCTGTTGATCGTCTGGCCCTTCGGAAGAAAGTCGATAAGCAAAAGTCCGTGCGTGTCCCAAAATACAGAGGCCATGACCTTGCCTGCTGACTGTTGTGTCTTCGGACGCTTCGGCCGGCTTTCGTCCTCTTCTCTCCATTCGGCTGACGCTCTTTGCGACTCCGGCGTATAGTGATGAATCCATGTTTTATCCATTGTTATGTACCGACGCAAAAAATCCTTTTTATCACGCGTAAACAGCTTCAAGCAGCGCTCCGAATCATCAATTCGTTGTTGTTTTTGTTCCACTGTGAGCAAACGCGGCACCCACTTGGACAAAAGTTTTTTCATACCCAAATTTTCATGCATAATTTTGAACACGGTGCCTTTTGATATCTTTAGAATGTCAACCATCTCTTGCAACTTTACTTTACGATCGGACATAACAATTTTCAGAACTTTTTGGATGTTTTCGGGCGTAGCCACCTCAATTGGACGACCTGGGCGCTCCGCGTCTTCGGTGGTTGTTCGACAGCGTTTAAAATCCGCATACCATCGGCAAATGATTGTTTTCGATGGGCACCTTTCTTGGTAACACTTTTCAAGCCATTGCTAAGCTTGAACAGTAGTTTTTCCCATCAAAAAACCGTGGTTGATTAACACACGAAACTCGTTTTTATCCATTGTTAAACAAAAACAAATGTAGCGTCATTTAACGTTCAATATCTTGACAACGACTGAACCGAATATCATGACATTTTTACATGTATCTTCTGAAGGTTGGTACTATCGAGAAACAAAAGCGGCATGGTATTCGCGACGCCATCTGTGTGTCAGTCCCGGGACTTAATGACCAATGTGTTAGCATTTGAGTTCATTTAGCAGAAATATATCATTAATACGCCTATTTCTGAGCAAAGGTATGTTTCTAATCCGAGATAACTAATTGAATCTCCAGCTCGCGCCATCATTCCTTAAATGTAAAAAATTTCTAGTTCTCGGATAAATGGTAGAGTTACAGACACCTCATCAATGCCATGTTTGGCAGGTTACAAATTTCTGCTGAGGATTCAAATATCATCAGCTACATAGAAATCTTGTGTAAGGAAAATAAAAGGAATAGTAAATTCCTAGAATGGAGTTAGACATGGTTCCAAAATTGATAGATTAGAAAATACCGTGAGTAACGTGAGCAACGCTTTTTTGAATTTAGAGCAATACAGTTGAAACACCAGTAAAATCTATTGACACTTTTGCTAGCTTTTCCGAAAGACCTTGAATTGTGGTCGAAGATACAACACATTCTATTTATTGTATAAAAGTCAAAACAAAAAATAACTAATATGGAACTAACAAAGGCAGAACCTTGCAAAGCAATAAACGTAATGTTGGTAAATTCCTTTTAAATAAACTCAAATGGTTTGTAAGTCACCGAAATTTTTATTATCAGTACTCGGTTATATCCGATTGCAAAAATCTTTCTTTCATAAATACGAATTCTGATTGGTAGGACTAAATCCAATGTGTTTCACTGAATACTGATATCATATCAAGAATTGACCAGACCTAATCAAAGAGTGGTTGTGTGGATATTATATGGCAAAAGACAAAAACTTAGTACTTATTCATAACTTTTAAGACTGGTGTTGAATTTTCAAATATTTGTAATTACTACTCTAAGCAAAAACATTTTCCATGGAGCTATCTGTTGCTACTTGAATATCCTAAAATAAGCAAAATCATATTGAACCGCATAGAAATTGACTCTACTCTAAATAGTTATTTGGCTCGAAAGAGAAATCTCCCTATATGTGAATTTGAAAGCTTTTCTTCATAATTCAACAGATTAGTTTATACTAGGGTAACCTTTTTATGGTATTCTGCAGAAAATCAATAAGTTCAATTGAGAAGGAGAACTTGTTCTTTATCAGTGTCTTCTGCTACTACCGGTAGTGGAAGGAGACAGATTGGTGTTAATGGAATTAATTGAAAACGAAACCTTAGATTTTTCATAAATTCTTACCTCAACTACAGCAAAATCACCCTTTAGGTTTTGTTAGGTTGTTTTATTTAATCAAATTTAGCATCAAGGTTTCAATAGCCAAGATGTTTGACGTAAGTGACAGTGAATTCTGTACAAGTGGCGAACTGAAGACTATTAGTTATTTCAGACTGCCTTGTTTGGTACGTACGGTCTCATTTTAAAACATTTTGATTGCACTGTAATTATGTTTTGCTAGCAGTTTCCAAGTTTCTATCACCGAAATGATTGCCATTTTCTTTTCATTTCTTTTTAACCTCAGTCAACAAAGCTTATTAAATAAATTTTCATTTTCACTTTCCATTAACTGCAGATGAAAACTGAATGAAGACACAAAGTTGCAATTTAAAAACTGACAGTTGAGCATCGTTACAAAAATCAAAATCTTTGGAAATTAGCTCCTGATATTTGGTAGAGGATGACTTTATATGACGTTTATATTTAAGTTTAGTTATACAATAGTATTTGGAAATGAGGAAAGTATTGGCTGGTCTGATTTCTCGTGGAATACATTATAATCAGTTATACCCATTTTCTTCCGTTTTCATTTAATCATCCTTGTCATCATTTTCTGGTTTTGTTAAGAAGAGTGTGCAAAGTCAAAGTTGTTTATAATATTATTACTCAAGTTAACCTTTTTCAGTCTTTTGGTTAATACTGAAAAACGGATTGGGAATTCCTCATTACCAATATCATCGTTAGTCGTTATCGTTGATGTTTTATAGCTGAGTCTTTGTATGAGGATTTAGAATTCAGCCAAACCTGGAAGTGTTCCAATCACCAGCAATGAGTTTTGATATGCAACTCACCGTAGTCACGCGGGACCTATTGCTTTACATCACTTCTGGAGAATTGATCTTTTTACGAAATTTTCCGTGTAAAAAACTTTAGGACCTCGACTGAAGATTAAATTTAAGATTGATACCTAATACTGTTTTTACTGCGAAACGCAGTAGCCGTTATATAGTGTAACCTTCTTCAGTGATAGATGCTTTTGGAAAGAATTGAGGAGAAAAAATAGAAGTAGTAAAACAGACACCAAAAGAGAATTATTATTAATGGCCAGATAATCAAAAATCTTATTATTGTCTTCATTTTCAGCATCCGTGATAATTCTCAAAAGAACATTTTGCGTTAAGCTAGACTACACTATTTACAAAAACAAAAAAAACGATCATTTTTTGTTATGATCATTGTCTCTTCTATCTCTTCAAACAATGGGCATGTTTGCTTGGAATATCTTATCTGTCACACCCGGTATACACAACAAAAAAGAACGAACAAATGTTGCTTGTTATTAAAGGAAAAAAGAAGAAACTAATAAAATTAAAGATGAAAAATATCACTCTCCAGGATTTGCTAGTGAAATTAAGTTATTTATTATTAGAAAACGGGAATTTCTCATTTGTTTTATTACGGCAGTACCTTATATGATTTCTTTTCAAAGTTTAAGATTTTAGTTCAAGATTCGTTTGTTTTATTATATAACACAGACATGAAAGTTGTAAACTTTTGATATGATCAAAGTCAAACAAATTTTTCGTTCAACGGTTTCCTGCGTAAACATGTTTATCTACAACTTTTTATATTAATTATATTGATATTGTTTTGTCACTATTCATATTCAGAACAGATTAAAATGGTCAAAACAATGTAATTATAATTTTTTAGGTCATCAGTTTTGGTGTTTCTTATTAAATTCATAAGCAGCTGTTTTTAACATAAAAAGTAAAACCGTTAAAATGATAACTTACAATATATGTAAGTTAGTACTTTGTACATTTATAGTTATGCAATATAGTTATGGGAGATTGTTTATTAGATGATACTGAAAATGACACCAAACTCTGATAGATATCAAGAGAAAGCAAACTGTGCACTAATATTAATTTAGCTTGAACAAACACACCTTAGGTAGGTTTCAGATTCTTTTTCTTTTTCTTATGCGTTTAAGGAATTGAAAGCAAAAGATAACTAAGGAATGTTTAAATCAAACAACATGTTTTTTATTCTTACAACCTTTGCATATAATTACTGTTATTCATTTATGCCCAAATTATTATCTAAATTAAACAATAAAAATCAAGTAAAGTGATTAGATTTGTCCTTAAACAATAATTGCAAACACGCAATTTTAAGAGGGAAATGACCCGCTAACTCAGTAACCATAAGTTGGAAACCGCAAAAGTTGAATAACGTGCTTCGACGTTTATTATTATTTATTAATAATGGTTTTGCGCTACTCATACTTGGAATCTGGAAATGTCAGGAACAAAATGTCTTGATTGTAATTTACATTTGGTATAAAGGTAAAGTTATTGTTTCCTTTCCTGTTCGATATGGTTTTCCCTAGTTTTTATACTTTTTATTTGAAAGTTCGATATATTTGGTCGACATTTAGAAAAAGGGTAAATTCTGGGGAAAACACCGTTTTTACGTAGATGGTTTTCTGTGTAATATAAAATTTATTTTGTAAATGCTGAAATTAGGTCATTTCTTATTATGTAAATATCTAAATTACTAAATTCTCAAAATAATTTAATTAATAGATTAATTTAAATGCATATCTAACAGCCTTTAATGAAAAACGATCTCACAACAAGATTGATACCTATAAACTTTGTCAGTCATGAGTACATAAATCACATTATGCTAATTTTCAGTCCATAAAAATAAATCGTAATTTAAAATTGCAAGTTAAAATTAAACCGTATAAAATTAAAAAATTCATTTTCCAAGTTTGTTGCAGAGTTTACAGTCTAATTATTTTTATTGAGTAACTATTAGCACTTATAATACAGCTTTACTCGTATCTTCATTTTGAAAACCTCATTTAAGATTTATTACACAACAAAGTTTAATAGAACATGGGTTACTTTGATAACAGTTAGTAAAGGAAGTAAATATTTCACTTGCCATTAAAAAGTTTTATATCGCATATCTTGTTAATTAATTTAACGGTTCTTTATAGGTTTATATTGGAGTTGGCAGTCCTTCTAATCTCGTATCATATACCCTGGTCTTTTTTAAATGTGCAGAACCCAGACATACCTGGTGTATCAAAGAAGCCAAGTCACACTTGTTATAAACAACAATTAGAATAACCTAATCTACCAGATTTTGTTATTCGCTCATTTACTGGATTGCTGGCTTGGCCGAAAATGGCACCAACTTTTTAATTTTAAATAGAACACTCTGTGTACTTTGATAGATTGCTAGACTGTACTGGTCCAAATCTACTAATATTGGCGTTATTGATTTGTTTAATGGTAATTGCATTAAACTATTTGGTGCGTCCTGGTATATTTAAGCGATTCTCAATTTTATGTAGAAGGCCATTCTGTGTCTGTTACCCATCATTTAAGAAGGCATATAATCAGCTTTCATTTCTAGATTTCTAGAATCTAATCATTATTTACTTAATTGTAAGCTCTTTTAAATGATGAATGCAGAGTGTACTGCTACAAAATTACGGTTTGCATTCCTTGAGCACTCTGCATAATAAAATCTTTATTTAGATTTTTCATAATTGCATTTAAACATTTTTCTTTTCACTAATGGCCTTGGAAATAGACCACTACTATTTATGTAGTAGCAAGACGTAAGCATCGACGTCGTTTCTGGTTTTAAAAAATAATCTAATTTCATTTCTGTAATCTAAAGATCTTAAGTATAACAGAATAGTGTAGACCTTTAAACGGGACACCCTGTATATTACATACGAAGGCGTCACATTTAAAGAAGTTTGAATAAAGTACTCTTGAAGATGATATCTTTGTCAAAGCTTGTCTTCTATAATATTTTTACGGAAATGAAAATTGGTAAATTTATGCTTCTTTAGTGTCTAAAAGTATTACTGAGTTTGAATTCCGTTTCAACTTTAAACAGCAGGGTATTTGTTGATATCTTATGATGAAACTTTTCACAAAAATTTCACTATTTATTTTGAAAATCCGCACTAAATGGAGACTGTCAAGTTATGTACAGACTTTATCTATTCTTTGTTTGGTATTGGCTTTTGCAAACTTTGTATTTACTCATAATCTCAAAAAGTATGATCCTGCTGTCCATAATAACAGCTACATTAGAGATCTGTTTTTACTGATTTTTGTATATAGGTTCCTACAAATTTCTTGAACGTTTTAAACTAACCAGAATTTACAATGTTACGAAAGCGAATACTTTGTTTGCTGACAAATTAAAAACTGAAAATGTCCCTGATGACATTTAGTTTGTATGAATTCTGACCAAACTCTTTTATTTTCTCCAAAAGGGATTGTATGTTCTAAGAACACGAATTCAATTTGTTTTAAATTTGATGAATAGTCTGGGTGACATGTTTTTTTAAGAATAAGAATATTAAATGTAACAAAACCAATCATTTTGAAGAAAGTCATCCTTGGTATCAACACAATGTCCTCAGCAAAATGCATTTGCTTTACTATTTGAAGAAAGTTATATTCTTCTAGGTGTTATCTTGTTTGGATTTTCAGATGAACGCCATTCTGATGAGGTTAACCATCATTTTATAGTCAGCAGTGCATCTTCATTAATATCATTGCTGCCACAAAACGTGAATTCTTCAAAACAAAACTCTTTCTTTCGGAATAGGCAGAAACAGCAAAAATCAAAAACAGTTAAAATGTTTTTTCTAATTGTTTTTGAAGCTTTCTTACTCGTGTTAGAGTGTTTTACAGTCTTAGAATATCTTGTCTAAAAGTAACTATTGCTTGAAAGTGACAGACTTGGTTTAGTAATAAATTCAAACTACAAAAATGGGATAGAATTGCCAGAATTAACCAACAATATTGTTATCTAGAATGCTCGGCTATTTTCAAATTGTCTACAACATTTTGCTAACCCTGAAGGTTTTTGTAGAATTTTGTTTCAAGGTCAGGAATACTGCAAAACGAAAATCATCGAATGCTAAAGGAGGCTTTTGGTGACCAAGCTTTGAACCAAGCAACAACATTTGTGTGGTTTAAACGGTTCAAAGGAGACCAAGAATCGGTGAAAGATGACAAACATTCGGGTCGACCATCATTATTCACAACTCCCGAAATGATAGCATAAATGCGTAAAGTTATTTGTGAAGACAGAGGACAAGCCATTTATGACGTTTTTAATCGTGTTGGCCTATCATACGGAACATTTTAAGGCATTCTACCGAATGAACTGGGCATGAAAAGAATTGCAGTAAAGTTTGTTCCTTGTCTCTTGAACAGCGACCAGCGGGTGTGCACTGAGCTCCAACAAACGGTTAGAGATGATCGTAACTTCCTGTCCAGGGTCATAACTGGCGATAAACCGTGGGTATACGGTACGGTTATGATCCTGAATCTGCAATCTTATTATTGGAAGACGCCTTCACTTCCGTGGCCGAAGAAATCTCGTCAAGTTCGCAGCAACAACAAGTCAATGCTGATATTTATTTTGACATGTGGGGAATTATGCACAAAGAGTTTGTGCCACCTGGTTAGACTATCAACGGATAGTTTTACAGAGACGTTTTAAAACGACTAAGGGAAAATGTGAGGCGCAAACATGTGGAACACAGGAGAATGATTACTGTCTCAGAACAATGTGCCCGTACACATCTTGCTAATTTTTAGGGACTTCCTGGCAGAAAATCGCATGACCACCGTTCTGCACCACCCGTAATCGCCTCGTGCGAGTTCTACCTTTTACCTAAAATGAAACTGGTTGAAATTGCGTCATTTTGACGTCAATGAAGAGATCCAAGCGAAAACTCAGCAGATTCTAAACACATCGAAAACTCCCGTGAGTGCTTTCAACAATG
>VTPC01089828.1:7297-41171 GCA_011009095.1 Ignelater luminosus | reverse complement strand
TTGTAATACAGTAATAACAGTGGATGTTTGTAAAGTATAAAAAACCTTTTGTTTTGTGAGTGCAACACTTATTTGGTCGCTGGAAGGCTGTTGAATTTGAATAACTATCGCCTCCGTTTTGCCGAACTTTGTCGGCCCGCGCTTCGAGAATTTCTGCCTGCTGGAGCTGTCACCGCTGCAGTGAAATTTTTAATCTTTTCCAATTCTAAGATCAGCTGAAGCCATCGAGTTAGTGATACCGTATTGTTTATTCCTTGTATTATTTCTGTTTTGTATGAAACCCCTGTTGGGGGCGTTTAGAAACGTTTAAATTAAATGTAGTAATGTCTATGTAGGGCAGAATTTCGTTTGTTTATAAATTCTGTAGAGTTATCACTTATTAGAATCTTTATCGTGATAAGTTAGATAATTTAATCTAGGAATATCTCTTTCAATGTTATAAAAAACCTAATTTAACTTTTGGAATCTTCTTAAGAAATAATTATTCTTTTATGCAGTTACATTATTATTTTGTTTTTTTGTATTAAATACTATAAATCATTTTGGCTATTTTTGCTACGTAAAGTTATCTGTAAATTCTTTTCTTTTGCTCAAATCGACTAGAATTTTCTGTTCGTAAAAGTAAAACCGTAATTTTATCTGTCGTTCTTTTGCCTTCTTATTTCGTATTTTGCAATGAGTTAAATAAACCATCATTACTATATTTTTGAATTGTTTTATTTTGTCTTTTGTTCCTAAGTTTACAAGATAAGTGACTGTTTGTATTTGTCAATTGTGAACCAGATTTGGAAAAGCTACAATTTAAATTTTAATCTTTCGTTTTTTTGCAATAAATATTTTAATGCAGGTGACGTGATCCGGTGCAGACGAGGACCGAGCTTTGTGTTGAATAATTGATATTATTATTATTATATTTATTATTGAGCCTTCATTTGAATTACAGGGTGTTGCCTTTGAATAAATAAGTTCATTTAAGGGGTGTTCAAGTATACATATACGTCCAACGTTATACTGTACCATTTTTGTTGATGTGGTAAATGCACCTATATGCAGGGTGTTGGTCAATGAGGAGTTACGCTGGCCGACACATTGTTCTTTTAATCTATAGCTTCTGGCGTCCTTTTGGTTAACATCTTTACATATGATTTGAGTTTCTATGAGCTTGAGCAAATTATTTTACAGCTTTCGAGGTAAGTTCATGTTGAATCACGCCCGTCTTCGACTTTGAGCTACAGGATTATAACATCTACCGACCTTCTATACGGGTATCAGGCCTCTTTTCTGGGTTTTACCCGTGACATAAAGTTAAAGAAGAAATTGTACGTGTAGTACTCGTTTCTTCCCTGCAAATATTGTTTGGCTAATTACAATTTTAAATTTAACTTGACATTTTACAGATTTTCTGTGTGGTGTATTGCCACACAGTACTTCACTACGTATACATGTCTTGATAATAAAATCATGCTAAGTTAAAAACTCCTCAGCTCTTTTAATTTTATCTTCCAGTTTTTCTAATTTTTTAAATTTCTTTATAAAACGATTTTGTTTGTAAAATATTTTTTAAAACAAATTTGACAATAAAACCCTTTATATTTATCTGTATAACTAGCAATTTAGATATTTTCATGTTTTAATAAAGATGTAACTAAATGAAAAATCTAAGGTTGCTAGTCACGATGATTTGCAGTTAATTTTAAAATATAATTTTAATAAAATATGCCTATCACTTAAAACAAGTTATTGATAGACGTCGTGTGTAGGCAACGATGTTTACGTGTAAACTGTTATAATTTGGATTGGTTTGACAAAATGCCTATTAAAGAACTGTTTTATATTGTAAAATTTCCTTTAAAAATTTAAATTTTTATAAAACGTATATTTTCATTCTAAATTTATAAATTAACATAATAACAACACAAACAGATGCATCTTTATCAAGATGAGAAAAAATTAGTCAACATGGTTGAAATTTCAAATATGTTTTGATGTCTACTCCAAAAATCAAAGGACAAAATGTCTTCTTTATTAATTATTAATAACTCCAAAGAATTGGGTCTATTTGATGATGCATAAATATTTGCATTTTAAGCCCTTTTGGAATATGAGAGTACAAGATTTTTAAATTGAATTTTGATAAATCAATAATTACTAAATCATGCAATATCATAATGTTACCTACCTCAATCCTACAATACTGTTAGTATTTGTTCTTCTAGGCATTACAAATAATAATTGCAGTTATCAAATTAGAAGCAATATGTGATAACTAAAATTGAAGGTAATTGGTAATTATAGGTTCAATAATATTAAAATAATATTCTATTACTTACAATTCTTGTCTTTTTAATTCAAGTGTTCTGTCCATGAAATAAAGTGCATGGATAGCAAAATCGTTCACAACTAATATAAGTTTTTATTACCCTTTGAATTAAAACAGAGTTTCATATTATAAAATTGTCAGTCGTTTTGGTTAATAAATCACGAAAGTACCTATGGAAAAATAACAGAAAAAATTATAGGTTCCTCTACCATCTCAGGCAGTTATTAAGTTATTCGTGAGCAAGTTATCCAAATTATAAGCAATATTCTAAGATTGGAATTTCATAATGATTTAAATTATTTACGTTCTAATAAGACAATAATTATCGACACACTATGATAAACCAGCAATGACAAAAACTCAAGTTCAAAGTTTTTGTTGGAAAATTTTTAAGGTTATAAAAAAAATAGGTGTGCAAATAATAATAGTCACCAATATTGTCATTTATAGTATTTAGAAAACCGTTCGTGTTAAAGAATGATAACATTTATTTAATGTTATCAAAGAAATTAAAATGATTGCTTCTGGTTTAAAGGTTTATTATTTAAAATGACCTACACTAACTCTGTAACATTCGACGGTCAGCTTTCAATCACTACATTATTAGATTAATATTTGTTGTATTCATTGGTTATAAATCAAAACAGAATAGTAACGATTACATTCGAGTTGATAGCTGTAACAAGTGAATAAGTTCTAAAATGTATCAAAATTCTTGTTACTTTCATTGACCCACATTTAAGATTTATTCTTGATATCAAAGAAGCTTCTTAAAAACCTATTATCCTTCATAAATTTCCATACCATTACGGGTAGTTTACCTTTTATATTATGAATATATTCAATACCATTTGTTATATCTCTTATTAATCAACATACTTAGAGTAATAATAAGAGTTATTTTAGCAAGGCTTTACAACTTACTTTTTATATGAATGTTTTTGTTAGAAAATACCTAATGCGACAAAGATAATTGAATTGGAACAAAATACAAAACCTATTACATACTGAATGACTGACAGAAAAATAATAAACTTGTAATAAATAAAACAATTGTAAAAGTTTATAATTTTCTGTGTTTGCCATTCTATCTTTTATCTTTTAAAGTAATCCTACAATTTCAATTAAAACCAGAAGGTTAAATTGTATTAAATCACTAATATCGCCAAGGTTTTAAATCAGAAATTAATTTAGAAATAATGCAGATTCTCAGAGCAAAATTGCGATTGCAACGACATTTTAATTAATTTAGATGTTTGATAATAACATTAGCAACGAATTATTTTAGTTCGATTGATTCTTGATAGCACTGCAAAATAAAAAAGAATCTAAGAATCTAATTTATAATTACATATAATCAACCTTTTTAACGTTTCTCAAAATAGAATCTTAATGTTTTGTTTTCCTATATTATAATATAACGAACAATAAGTAAACAGTTCCTCAAGGTAGTACCATAGGACCTGTATTGTTAAATTTTTTTTCATTAAGATAACATTAATTATTGTCATTAATTCAAATTACGCGTTAACCATTGCAATATTGTAATATTTGTAGTTATTCAGTAATAATTAATTGAATTAATTTTGTCTATGGTGTACCTTATGCGAAAACCACATCAACACCCTTATCCTTTATCTTACGTATATCTTTATCATTATTTGTTTCTGAATTTCTTTCTAAAACTAATTTCTAGAAATATCTTAATTGCAGAAATATTGAAGGTATACAAAAAATAGAAAAATTTAGAAGATGGGCTTGTAGTAAAGTGTTCTATTCGTATTCAAGATGTTCCAAGTTCAGGACAAAACAGATATGGTTTTACAATGTACTAATTATGCCAAAATTCAAGCATCATTGAAAAATGAAAAATATTTGACCAAAAACATACACACAACTTGTCGTCAGTCGTGCTTAAATGTTTAGATAAAACCCGCAATGCGTTGTGACAAATAATGAACTGCTAGAAAGCGTGGTAAGCAGTTGTTTGTAAAGATTATGACGCAGAAGCTTGCCTTTTGGATGTTTTACATAGCTCGGTGTTTTCGCTGAATGAGCAGACCTGAGAGGGTTTCCATCTAGATACGTAGTTTGGGAACTATCGAGATTGCCTTATCGTTTTCCAGATATAAATCCAAAGAACATCCCATTTTGCAAAATATTGTGACCAAGTTTCTCAGTTTTCCAACCCTTCGGCAAAGTTATGTACTTGTATTATGTTTTAAACTTGTGCCGGTCTACTACTTAATTCGACAGTAACCGAGCGAAAATGATATTCACCATCAGCACCAGGTGATTCTTCTTATAGATGTTTGTTCTCTCATTGCAAGAAGAGCAAGTACGGATTAAGCCAGCAAGCTAGTAGGTTTGGCCCCTTAGTAACGTACTAGTAAAATCCCAAAACAACCAAGAATATTTTCAGCAAGATTTTGATAATGTTTATTTGCGGGTAAGTACATATGCCCACAAGTTTGTAGTAAGGAAAAGGTGTGCCTTGGCTAATAATTATTATTAAGGTTTAATTGTTCGGACTGTTTAAGGTAAGCATATTGTAATCAGAAGAAGGACAATTGATTTCTTTGATAAAGACCAACAAAAAAGGCTTCTAAATCCCAAGACATTTTAAAGTAAAGTTTATGTCAGTTTGACTTCTGAATTTAAGTTTGAGTCACATCATCAAAGTTGGCAGTGCGGTTAAAAAGCAGATGGACCTGATACCGATAGTCTAATAAATTTTAATCTTGTTAATTTTCACTACATGTACCTTCGGTTCAATAATGTGCAGGAAGTAAAGGCAAGGTATTCGAAAGCTCCAAAGTTTATTGTGACCGTTTGCTGGATTGCAACGTATGTGGAAACCATTTTTATTATGTTGAATAAGAATTACTTCTAGTTCTTCAGATTTGGCATTAATTCTTTATTACTGAAACTAAGCCTCTAGATGATAAAAGAAGGACCATAACCAAAGTTGGAACGCACTAAGGGGGCTCAACTATTTTGTTCTCCACGATTGTCAAGGTAAACAGCAGATTTTCTCTGCTCTAAAATTTGATCATTCAAGGAAGTCACTACATGCAAAATGATAAAATGTAAAAAAACATCATATGAACTCTTTTTTTGGAATGCTTTGTCAAGTTTATTATTCTTCAAAATGTTCTGATTTTTCTATTTGAAGGTGTTAATTCCTTTTACTACACGAGAATCTCAATAAATATACTTCTCATAACCTAGACTAGATTCTTTGCAATTTTGCTTTTTCTATTAATCTCGATGAGTTTTTGCACACCTTAAACATTTTTAGATACTATTGTTTCCCCATTTACTCAGTCTGATCTTACCAAAAGCAATGGGTTACTCAATATTTAGTAGTAGAATTTTTCGTAATATATATTTCAAAATTTCTTAAGAAACTTTCATGATATTAGGGTTATTAAAATTTATTTGGAATTTTAGAAAGTACACATACTATAAAGTTGCATTTGTTACAGACACGCAATTATAAATTCAAAATTAGCACCTTTTTCGATTACTTACATTTATATTAAATACCAATCGATTTTGCTCTCGTTGGTAAATGAACTACTATGTTTAATAATAGGTTGAAGGTTGACATGTAAGTAGTTCTTGGTAAAAAATCAATAGTGAATAAGGAATTAGAGTGTGGAAGTAGTATGTAATCAATTCGGTCAATCACATGCGTTAGGAGAAAAAAACCCAAGTAGTGTAGAAAATTAATTCTTTTTTCAGGATATTTTTTATAAAAGTTCGATATGTATTTAGGTACAAATAATTATATCACGGCTTTTGTCAATTACTTAAAAAATAGTTTTATTTAGAAATCAACATTATTATTTTATAGCGTGCCCAATTTATTTTGCTTGCCATGGATGTTTCTAAATAAGCAACACATTTCACAATCCATAGGCAGCTGTAAGTATTGGATACAATAATAATTTTAGTAAGCAAAAATCGTAACTATTAGCTTGCTACAAACATTAATAGAACGTTCAACAAAAAGTAAACTGTTGTTTTAATAGCAAAGTTGCCTACCGAGCAACATTTGAAGAGAACAAGATAAATGGGATATAAAGGGCCAGAATTGCACTTCTGATTCTTTTATGAGAAACTTTTAAATTTCTAACTAAGAGTCCTTGGCACGTTACTTTTATTGAAAGATTTATTTCCAACAATAACGATCCTTTAAGCATAGTGAAGCTTTACGCTGTAAATTTGCAGTTTTACAATTTTTAGTATAGTAGATTATGTTTGCAGGTACTATCCACTATCCAACTGATCTCATAAGCAAAATCTGTTATATAGATAATCCGAGTCAGTTTATCAAAACTGTTTAAGAACAAATTTGACGTAAACTGAAAAGCTTGAAATATTAACAATAGTTGGCTATGGTAATAATTATTTATTTTGTTTGTTACATTTTTTTATTATAATTCGATTGCCGTTTGTTTCCACAGGCATTGTTAATCTTTTCTATTTAATAGATAACCTAGTTGTAGGTAGGGCCTATTGTTTTGTTAACTAAATCAATTGTTATGTCTAGGCATAGAGTTTTATGTAAACTATAATGATGAAGTATTAATGTCTCATTTCATTGTAAGGAAAATGTTATATCTTTTAGAATGATGACGCAGAAGGATATAAACAGAAGACCTTTCAAATGTATTTGTTTTTATTTCTGGTTTGTGTTTTACGAGCAAATTACTCGATTTTTTTGTATCGCGCTTTTGACATGTGCACATTCAATTTGTTGGGTCAAAATCAAAACCTGTGAGAATTTTGGTCTTGGTCTTAGAATTACTAAACTGAAATGTGGTTTTGAGATTCAGAAACTAAAGGAAAACCCTTAAACCTACACCTTAGCTATTTGCTACAGACAAAAGCCATGTTAAAAACTTTTTGGCAAGTACTAACATATTCAGAACATGATAAATCAATTTCAACTTAATCTGAGTCAATGTTACCGATATTATTTTATTTGGAATATGCTGAAGCTTTTGTAAATGCTTCAAAGGTTTCTTCAACATTGATTTAATTGACTTATTGGTTTTCTGAGTGTAATTCTTTTTTTCCTGTCAGCTAGTACATGTGGAGAAGAACATTTCTTCTTTTATTTATAAATTTCGTTTTACTTTGTGATGTATTCCGTGTTTTCATACTGCAAGTTAGACTTATTTAAATTTGGGCTATCAAAATCAACCATTACCAAAATTATCAAAATTTGACTTTCCCCAATAGGATCTATTTATGTTTTTTTGAAAACACAATTTATCTAGTGATAATCTTATTTCTATTTGCTTTTATTCCTTTTTGACAAGACTTGTTACTTCTGGAAAGATACATCGTGGATACCTATAGAGGATAAAAGTCTTCGTACCAAGTCTCATTCGCATTATTTGTTTGAAATAGATTTCGTAGGGCGGAATTGTTGTACTGGTTCTACATTATCTCTTATCGAACTTATTCACGTACGTATCTTCAAAGTTAATTGACGGATTCAATGCTTCGCCATGTGTCTTGGAAGAAATCCATAGATAACAACTACTCGAAGACTTTCCATTTCCTCCGGTGCGGTGACAGAAAAGTTGAAACAAGCTGTCTTTGCATCTCTAGGTTAACATCTTCTGATCGTTGCAATATAAGTTTTCTAAGGAGCTACATGCATTAACTTTTCGTCAGACATATTACCCGAAGTGGCAGATAATGCATTCCTTGATGGGTGTATGAAATGAGGCAGATTTAAAACGTGAAGGTGAACTAAAGCAAGTAATCAGATTGTGCGCAGGTTAAATTGTGGTATAAGTCCAATGATCTATTTTATATTTTACTTTCGATGATACTGCAGCAAGGTTTATCCTTCTAAGAAGGGTATGTGGGATTATAATTAAACTGAGCTCTTGAGGATAATTATTTACAGAGTAATTGGGAGGAATTATTTGGCAAATTAAATGCTGCTGGGGATAAATTCTTAACGGTAGTAGACAAATAGAAGAAAATATTCCAAAATTGCAAGAAAAACGGTTCTTGACAATTTGAGGTAAAATATCCGTGGAATGAATGGTATGCTTGGCAAAAATGTCTAAACACAAAGGATTTTCACTTTCATGGACAAACGTATTTACTGGTATGGAAAAAAGTCCTGTCTTTCCAAAAAGTGTACACTTTACGGAGAATTTCTCCTCAATTATTGTATTTGTTGAAAGACAAAACAACAATTCCAATCAAAGTTCACTCAAATAATTCTAGACAAACATCTGTTGAAACAAAGGCTACGTCAATATCCTCAGTTACCATCAGAAACACACCAGTTCACTTTCCTTTCTTTACTAAAGATTTTTGGTTTAATGAACTTACGACAGCTCATTATTCTGGATATGGTGTGAACAACAAACTTCTGTCCAAAAATGTTGAATTTGTTATTGGTTTCTAATTTCAGTACAGAAATCTTGCTGAAGTAGTCAACTGGCATCTGTCTAAGGTACTCAGGTAAGTTTTAGTCTATTTTTAAACTTAGACAATGCACACAGAGGTCTAAATCCAATTCTGTAATTTAATGAAATTTGAAAATTCTGCAGTTGCTTCAGCCACTAACTTATGAAAAACTGCATCTCTTTTGCAAAATTTATCTCTGTTGTCTCAGAGATGCGATGTATTAATACTACATGAATATTCTACTTTTATTGTTTATCTATTTTTTCTTCTTTTCTGTTTTGTTGTAATAAGGTTAAGTGGGAGAGCATCTTATGCCTGACCGCTAAGTTTCGCCTACTGCTAATGCGTTGATTTTTTTTTGTAAAAAAAAAATAAAGGCAATGCATACCTAAATTGAGAAACAGTGTCTTGAGGTAAAGTCATTTAAATTATAATAAAGAATATTCTAAAACAAATAATTTAAGCGAAACAAATGAAAATGAAATATATTGTTGAAATGTATAATAAAACAGAGCATTACAAGGTTGTTATTTTAAAAAGAAATCTCCACGTGTATAGCCGGTCTTATTAACAATTCAAAAGACAGGAACAGCTTCTAAATCTAAAATATGCATTTTTCCTTTACTGCAAAATAAACATGTCACACCTTTTTTAACTTCTTTATTCTCTGTGCACGTAATTCCTTTAATTAAAAGAAAAAAATCTTTATAAATTACCTTATTATTTATTATTCAATGGTATGCACTGGTTTGCATATAATTTAAACATTTGTTATGGTGTTTTTGTTTTTATATTGCGTTTTAAACATGTATACAGAGATCTTGATTGAAAAATGATAAAGTTAATAAATTAGAAAGAGTCAGTATTGCTTAACATTAAACTAAAGAGACACGGACAAGACAATATAAAGATTTGTATCGTGAATCCCGGAAATTAAAAAAAAACATTGTAGACCTTTTTCCTTGAAACAAAGGAAAATCCAATGTACTAGTAATTTACACCGGACTAATTTATCTGAGATTAACGCGGTCACCGAATAAAATCCGTAACAAGATAAAAAGCTCCAAATTATAACCTCTGTCTTCTACAACTTCTCGGGAATAAGCTCTTGTTTCTTTAAGAATGGGTACTTATAAAAAGAATAAAGTGGTCGTGTCAATTTCTCTAAAATAAAAATGAAAAAAAAAGAAAATCTTGGCAACAAGTAGTACGACATGCTATTAACTTAAGAATCCCCTTGTATTATAGAAACTTGAAATACTGGGTCATCGAAATATCTTCCTTTCAAATGGATTTTATTAATAATTCTTCCTGCTTCTCGCATGCTACCGGTTCGAGAGCTAATCTAAATTTCGGTGAAGTTTTCGCTTGTCTTTCTTTTTGAAATTGAAACAAAAGAAAGAAATGTTAAGTAGGCGTATTTTAAATTTCAAATTTTTATTAAGGTTGTTTGGGTAATATTGAATTTCGAAACTTATTCTGTTTGTTTTAAATAAAATCTGACAGAGATAACTACATAATGTATTTTAATGACTTCTAGTTTTAACTAACTATAAATGTAATTTTGTTTAGGAATATCTACAACTACAAACAATGTTGATGGCTCTTAATAGTAACAAAAACATATGAATTACTACGCTTCAGCCCTTTCCCTAGTACAAGTTTTATTACATTGTTTGTACTGAATACATACGAGTAAGTACTGCTTTAACTGAATTTTCTATTCTAACCATAATAGTGTTAATTACATTTACAAATGAGATTATAACCTGATTTACAGAAACGTTGCAAAGGAGATTTCCTAATGTTGTACTGCCACAATGTTCGTTTGCAGTTTTAGTAAAAAAAAATAATAATTCCTTGCTACAATTCTAAAAGGTAATAAAACAATAATAATATTTACATTTAAAATAAGGAAGAAATTATATGACCTTACCGATACTTTTACACACATAAATATGCAAATTAATGACTTCTAGAAATTTTAATTCAGTACGAAAACCAGTTATGAAGAAAAAGTGGTTAACACTAACTCTGTGAAATGTAATTTACAATATACTAAAAAGCACAAAAAAATACTACCACGATTTATTTTAGAAATATTCCAATAACCTACGTCACGATTTTTTTGTTTTAATATGAGAATATCAGTAGCTGTTGCAAAAGAATATTTATCAATAATTCCAAAAGTTCAAAAGAATTTCTCTAGAAGATGCCAATCCAGAACATCTGTGACGCAAATAATTCTTCGCTTTGAAAATTTTTACAGAAGTGAATCGCACGAATTTAAGTTATTTCCCCAAAGTTCCGGATTTGACACCATCTACTTCCTTGAAAATAAGTGTGAGAGTTGCATTTGATGAAAGTAGTTCATGTGACATTCTCTGGTAGGTTTTACAGGTAGGTATAATTCAATTCAGATCTTAGATTTTAAAATATGAAAAGTTCAGATATGCTGTATGATAGGAAGTAATACAAATCACAAATAAAACCTGTTTTGTTTTACATTATATGGTATAAGCTTTACTAAGGAAAAAGCAAAGGATTTAGTAGATAGAATTATTAACAAATTTTAATGCTACAAAATGATATTAAACTGCACATAAAAAATTGATACGCCTATACCTACTGTTTCTTAGATTAATTTGATTGTGGTTTTATAATTGGTTTCGTCTGAAATGACTGTAGCAATTTTTCTATTCTCTAGAAGCGAGAAAAGAAATAAGTTATGTGGGACTCAAAACAATTAAATAAGCATACTGTAATAAGAAGAAATCTCGTTGCGCAGAACCAATCTAAACTGTAACAATTAACAATAGATTGTAGTGATAAGAACTGCATGATGTAACATTGTCCTGTTTAATGGTTGTGATACAATCCCTAACGGCCTACCGATCAAAAATTCTTCTATACAGAAAGAAAAAACCTAGAAGGTAAACATCAAGATTTTCTGAAAGTCAATCCTACACTTTTGACACTGAGGTCTGTCTGATCTATCTTCTGAGTACCTACCGAGTCATATAGAGATTTGATAACTTTCTCTTTGTCTCTTTCATATAAAATGAGACTATTACTAAGTCCAACAACACCAACATACTTGTTAAATCTTAGTGGAGGAAATTGTTGTACTTATTAGCACATTTAGTTTTGGTTTTGATTTTATTCGGTTAAGTTTAGATCAAAGAAAGTTTCAATTTTTGGTAAACACGTAAATAAGAATCGTAGCTCTTACATCTCATAATTTATTTACTCATTTTGTCTCAAATGTCTGTTTTTTATGATTTTACTCTAATTTGATCCTACTTTCAACCTGTTCTGAGGGTATTAAACTTAGTTCATATGTGAAAAATTTTTATCTGTGAAAAGAACTTTGTTAGTTAGTAGACGACGCTTTTATAGGGTATGGAGTCAATATCTATTTTAATTCTCAGATAAAAATGAGAGACCACATTCGTTGGCATTTTCGTCATTTTGATTTAAATTCTTTATGATCTTCGTAGATTCACTTATCCACTGTTTTGTTTTTTAATATTTATTGTATAGATCAATCTTCTTGTAGATTTATTTACTAGTTTTCTTTTTGCTTCAAGAGATTTTTAATGACCTTTAATCAGAGAATCAGCTGAACCAGTCATATCATCCATTAAATCATATAGCTTTAATGTTCTTTTTGCACACCATTCTAATTTTCTAAATATAAATACTGACAACATGTAAAAACCACTGTTGGCCAAAAGCTACTTTGCTAGATAATCATGTCTGAAGCGATAAAACCTGTAAAGCAATTGTTACAGCTAAATAATCGGTTTCTTGACTATTCTGACTTTTCAGTTTCATTTCTGAGATTTGCGAAATCTCCAATTAATAATCAAGTTAAACAAAAACTCTTTTTGCTGATTAAAAAGATTTCATACCATGGAGTATTTTTCTAATGTAGTGATTTGCAAAACGGATGAGATCATATTAAAATTAAAATAAATTGCTTGGATTACACAGAAACTACTGTAGGAAAGAGGCAAAAGTTCTAGTCCAAAAGCAGAATTAGTTAAAGAAGAAGAGACAAATTTGATTTGTACATTCGATTCACTGATAGGTATGAACCAACCGTTTTCTGACCGACAAAAGTTATATATGCTCAGCATTCTATATATCCTCTTATAAGCAGCTAATTGTAAAACAGACTCAAGATTCCAGATTGGGAGAAGCTGTGTATAAGAGCTACAAGACTTTCTTTATAATAAACAATCCATCAACAGGTAAACAAGGAAGGCCTGACTCTTTTTTATTAACTAATACCCGGAACACAATTCTACGATAGTAACCAATAAATCTCTAGAATAACAGACATAAGTGCAGTGCTCTTTCTGTAAATCAAAGGCGCCAAAAGAAGAAGAAAACAAAAGATAATAAATAATAAAAATTGACGAAATCCTCCAAAAAAGAAGTATGCCCAAACCATATTTAAAAATTACCAAGTTTTTGGAATCCTTTAGGGATTTAAACTTAGCGCCTTTAAGTACTTGAGATACTGTAAGTTACATAAGACATATCTCACGTTTCTACTTCTTCAAAATATCAATTGCGAAATATCAATACCAGCACTTCAAATTTTCTTTTCCATGGATGTCAATTGTAAGTCTACTATAACTTGCACTTAGAAATACTGAATATCCTTTTTTTTTAATTTGAAAATAACCTTTCTGATATTGACCATACGTAAACTCATGGTAACGATTTTAATTTTTTCAGCTTGAAACCAATGGCAATACCTTCAAAAAAATGGAACGTTTTAAATTTTTGATCACAGCAGAAAAAGAAAACACGATTGTCAAATCTCATTTTCGCAGACAAAGTCTTGGAAAATCAGGGCAGTACGATGAAGATCCCATCACTCTATCTTTGGTAATAACCAGATAATCTCATACACATCGAAGATGAGACACACTTTAGCCTAGATTGACGCGAATGAATGGAATATAAATTAAATTATTTGATTTAAGCTTTTGTTTACGTTGTCAGGGCAATGTGAAGAGCCTCCTTAATTTGCACAAGAATAAAAATAAAACGAATAAAAATAAAAAAAATAGGAAGAATGAGAAGAAAAAGAGTAAGAAGAGCAATAAAGAATTTACTTCAGTTAATATATTGTAGCACTTTTCATCGCCAAGAATTACTAATGAAAACATGAAAACAGTCTGTTCCAGACTCACTTTCAGTACATGTGGACCAGTGAGCACTTTCCACGGTTTTAAGTATATACAAATCAAGACTCTAAAAAAGCCAAAGTATGTACTTTCTTGCTTTTAAGTAAATCTGTCTTCAAATCGGCTGATACATTCATATGCATTCGATCAAATATGTGTAAGTATTGATGTTCTAGGTATCGAATAAAACAGGAAGATGACGATTTCACAACTTAGGGTCATTTCGTAACTGACAATAGATTATTTCCATTATTGTTTTAGCACTGATGCTTAATAGACTTAGTAGTCCTAAGCAGATGATGATCTGAGCCTGTGTGCTATTTACCAAGCTGTTCCGGTTCGGAGAGATTAGATCTTGAAGGTTTGCTGTGGGCCTGATTCAATCGTGAAGATTTTATTCAAAAGCAATTATTTCTAATACCCGAAATAGATCTCGAACAGAGACTCTTACAGTAAAATTCATAATGATTTAGAACGTGGTTGAAACTAGTTTCAACTTTGAACTAACTAGTTTTGTCCCAAAATAATTTATAAAATCAATTAAAGCCTTAGCACAGAATTATTATCAAACCATTGCAAAACTGTTTGAGTTTAACTAAAACCGATTAAAACTTAAAGACCGCAACTCAAGTTGTGATCAGAGCTAAGTAAGGATTTTCTTGGTATCTTTTCTATCTAATCCGACACTATCTTGCATCTTCAATGTTCTTGCAAGCATCTTCTGAAAGTTTGGTCCGGCTATGGTTCTGTGTTATATTAAAAGTTGGTGTCAGTAGCACTTTTTCATTTCAAGCTTTTTAGATTTAGTCACCAATCCATGTGAACTAAGGAAGTAGATAAAACAAAAGCAAACTCAATTTTTCATTGTGACCGATTGGCATACTAACATTCACAACCAACTCCTACAGTTTCTAATAATAGGATATGTCCTGTATCCTGCTATATATTATTCATAGTTTGTAGCATTTACCAGGAAGGCAAATCTGATTAAAATGAAGGAAAAAAGAAAATCAATACTGTTAGTATGAATGAAGAAGGTATAACTGAATTATTTGACCATTTCTGTAGCTTTGGTTAGGGTCGGCTTTCAAAACAGATTTACATAATAATAACCATTTTGATGACCCTATAAAGTTTAGAATAATTACAGTATTGTAATATAACTTTGTTATAGATCTTCTAGCCTAGTTGTTGGATACAGTTGAGATGTTGTGATAGTGTGATTAATATAGAAAGTTAAATTTAAACAATTTTATATCAACATTAAAGGAAAAAGTAGTCTTATTGGTAAGAAGCAATATTTTTAACTCTGGCCGTAATCAGATATCGTTTTGAAAAAAGTTTCAAAATTACTAATGTCTTATTCAGAAAGGTCAGTAGACCATAAAATGGCCAATAAATATGTTATGACTTGGTTCGTATAAAAAAGTCAATCGAAGGGTTTTATGTTTAACATAAATTGCCATTTTGTAAAATGTATAAAGATCGCCAAGCTTCAATCATTGGATTAGAGAAAAAAATTAAAAATGTTAGTTAGAATAGCACGATAATCACAGTGAACCAAACAGTTAAATTTCATAATTAAAGGTTGAAATGATTTTTATCATTATTTCAGTTAACCTCAATTAATACTAGTAAATATTACTTGTAAAATTCCACAAACTAAGGATCTTATTATAACAATGGGTGTTAAATATTTATAGTAAAGATTAAGTGAGGTTAGGTTTACGTTAGAAACTTAATTTCAAACTAGAAGTACAAAGTTATTTCAGGTTTATTTAAGTTAGGTAGGGATGGATTTCTATTATATTTTATGGGGCGAATATTCAACAGAGGAAGATGCTTGATCAATAACGTTTACACATTTTACTGCTGACTATTTAGAAATAGTGCGCGACGAAGCAAATTGCTGCAAATTATTTACTTTAATATCAAAGTGATGAAAAGTCAAGTATGGTAATATGCTAATTGAACACAAATAGTAGTACTACTGTTTAATAATCAAGTTAATTGAACTCGACCCATTGTTAATGATAATGAGTAATTGTTTGATACTATTTTCTACATAGCATGTAAATAAATAACAAATGATAACTACATTGTCATTTTAAGTAAATGAAATATTACGAAAAGTTGTTTCTAACATAAAATTTTACTGGAGTTGTGACTTAATCAAAAGTAAGCAATTTCCTTTTTTGTTGTTATTCCATTTGAGGAAAAAATAAAAGTTTTTGAATCAAATATTCATTAAGTTTCAAACCTACACCGCCTATTTTAAAACCTGACAAGAATTTCTCATCAACTAGAAAATTCAATACTACTACCGAAATATCTTCAAACATAAATAATAAAACAACCAAGTAATTTTGCTATAAAACAGAACAACCCCAATGTCATAATCATTTAAATTATTTATATACTTTTTATGTTTCCGCAGAATTTACTTTTAAAGGGGTTTAAAGATGGTCCCTAATGATGAAGTCGTTAATTTTTACAAGGTAACAATTTTAAATGTTACATCTAATTTTAAAAGATGAAGATGGATTTAAAACCTTTTTAGTGTGCTTAAGCGTGTTAATAAACTTTGTGTCATATAACACTAACTTTGAAATTACGTAAAACCTGGGACACAAAACATAAAAACTTAATTACTTCATTTATCTCTAGAAGTAAAATGGACCCTGAAAAGCAGTCTTTTGAAAGGTTTTACTGTTTTCTAGTAAAACCTTTAAAAAAAAGGTTTGGGTAACACGGCATCCTCTTAATTAGTATGTAAATTCAGGATCATGTTTAGTCTAAGGGCGGATTAGGATTTAACTTTTAGAGGATTATACGCTGGCAAGGACATTATTAGTTAGCACGTGTAATAATAAAAATTAATTTGGCGGAAAAGTATAACCAACACTACTACTACAGCTGATTATAAAACGTAACCTATATTTACTTTGAATTAAAAGTGGGAAATACAATTGATTCCGAGAATTATTTAATGATCTGTTCTTACTTATTACCATTAAAAAAACAAAGATTAAGTACTTACCGGAAGCTGGAACAAGGATGTATAACCCAATGTCCGGATGCTTTTTGGCGGATGCGCTCTTTCATAAGGGCCTTCTTGGATCCGAAGAGTTTCATGGCCAATTTGTTGTCGGTGGGCTGGAAGAGCGCCTGGAGCTGGTTCTTGAGGAAGCTCTGTTTTCCGGCCTCCGCCGAGCCCAGGGGGGTGGGCCCGGGCTCCTCTTTGGGGGTGCCGTACAGCGACACATCGTCCACCCCGAAGTGGACCTTGCCGCTGCCCTTGTAATTCATGTCGTTGGAGAGGTAGTCCGCGATAAGCAACGTCTCGTCATCGAGTGCGGTCACCAAGGAGTCGGTGCACGTGTTCGTATTCTCGATGCTGATCTTGATAGAGTCATCCTTGGCCAAACGGCGCGGCGGAGGCGAGCGGATTTCCTCTTCGGACTGAGCCGCGGCCACCCGCCCGTTCGCTAACCGCAGACTGGGCACGCGCCGCGTTCCGCGTCTCTCGCCACCGTCTCCGCCGTCCCTGAAACACCAGAAGACATTGTTTAAACTATTGGTGCATGCGTTCACCAGCTCGCCTTTATGTTATTCTACCATTCATTCAAGTACCTCAACCTGTCACACTTAACAATATAATAATGATAACTAACTCTTGACGTGAATTCAAATTATATTTGCACCGGAAGATGGGCCATTTACATGAAAGAATTGTTAAGAACATCCTAAAAGAAAGCCACTCTGAAATATTTTTGACGCAAGATCTTCACGAATATACGTAAGGGTAACATTTGTGTTAATGCTGTTAGATTCAAAGTGGTGCTCGATGTGGAAATTCTGGGAGTCAGATGCGCGATAAGAGAATTTTCCGGGAGAAACTCGAGTATATTGAAGATAGTTTAACCCGTATTAGGAAGGTAAAAACTTTCTTTAATCAAATGCCTGTCAGATATTCCTTTCTGTAAGAAATATTACTTGTATAAATCTAGCTAATAAATTAAAGTTAATATTACTAACATTTTCTTTGAAAATGATTGTTTAAGGACGTTACGTAACATTGAAAACGCGATTAAGATTCTAAAATAATTCTACAACAAAACTCTTCAATGAAATGAAAGGTCGAGAAATTGACGTTTGTTGTGTTTTAATTTTAAAAATGTAGCAAGTTATTGTTATTGAAAACACGGATCGATATCATCACATATCGTGTAGGTGGATAACAAAAACTTCATATTTATAAAGATACAAAAATTGCTGAAGTTAATAAATAATAATAATGAATTATACCCTTCAGGAAACGTAAATTAAATGCAGCAATTAGAAAACAATCAAGAATAATTAGAAAAATAACAAAAACATTTAAATAAAACAAAAAGAAAGCGTGAGTAATTGTACAAATATGGAATTATAAAACTATTCCAGACGTCGGATTTGTATGCAATGCAGATCGTGCTGCTTTATATTTTTTATTTCAAACAAAAATAGCTGTAATTAGAAAATCAAAGTTACCCCTAAATAATATAAAAATAATAGCAACAAGCAATCGAACAAATTGCTTACTACACGGGGAATTTCGTGTATTCAAACAATTTTGTAGAATTCAAAACGGAAGTTATTTATAAAGATTTTAATGTATTATATCTGCCTAACATGCCTTTACTTTATTTTTAATGTATAACTCGTCTCTATTTGAGATCAGGGCCGTATCCATTAATAATTATTCTTAATCAATTTTTAGATATTATTATATCTTACTATTCAGTTCTAACGATTGTGCGAATATCTATTTTCGAAATAAATAATATTAAATGTTATATCCTGTTTCTTGGTCTTCTCTAATAATGCGTTACTTAGAGCCCCTCTTACCAGATTAAAGAAGGCAACAAACATTTGATTTCGATTTAAAAACGACATGGATTTCAAAAACGAAATTCTAAGAAATTTTAATTTTGATCAGTATTTTTGAAGATTCACTAATAACATGAGAAGGGCATCACAACGTATATTTTCAAAACGTCAAATTAAATTTTTTGTTTAAATTTTTTAAAATTTGTGTTACAATCAAATAAATATAAAAATTAACGGTAAGAATTTCAAAACTTCTCCAGATCATATAGCTGGGCAAAAATATTGCATACAAATCCTAATTTTAGTGACCATATCAAATTAACTAGAAATTAATTGCTTACGTCTTTAAGGAATTAGGGATATACAAATTTCACAAATATACTTCTGTTTTTCCAAAAAATTAAATTAACGAGTTTAATAACAAAAATTCCACATAACTATGTATCAACAGTAAATTAAGTTTTCGCAATGACTTATTAATTTAACATTCGGAAACACACTAAACGTCAGAAACGTTGTTGTTCTCAACTACACCACTAAACTCTGTTTACAAGTGATGCACAACTGTAAGAAAATATCACGATTTAAACTTTTACGATTTTCCTAAAACCCAGATGTTGACCGTGATCTACAAACAGAATTTAGGGATTTTGGGATATTCGATAAAACTCGAACAAAGGACAAAAGCATAAATAACAATTTTTTTACGGAAGTTTTTTCCAAAAGAAATAAAAGTATTTACGTTTTGTATTTTACACAATAACACGATAAATTGATTTATTTTATTACGCAGTAATAGAAAAATAATCTTAACCTCCATCACCTGCTTAATTAAATAACAATATTTTCTTTAGTGGAAAGCTATTGAAAAGATCAATTTCGTGCACAATTTTCCCCTCGAAACCATATTCATCATCAATCTTCCTTAAAAATATAGAAATTGAAGTTAAATTTCCTACTTCTAACTTTTTGTACTTCGGAAATTCTGCGTTTTATATAAATATTACTTTGAATGATTTTTTGTTTGCTTTCGACTTTTAATAATAATTCATCTCAGTTGAAAATTAAATTAGTGAACACAGCAGTTAACTGCTAACCATTTCTATTAACGATCGTTGTCGACAGCAGTGGATTTAATTAATCGTGAAATTCAGGGT
The DNA here is from genome assembly GCA_011009095.1 of Ignelater luminosus. Classification (NCBI taxonomy): domain Eukaryota; kingdom Metazoa; phylum Arthropoda; class Insecta; order Coleoptera; family Elateridae; genus Ignelater; species Ignelater luminosus. Next base: position 21,174 of record VTPC01089828.1, on the reverse strand, counting down.
AGTGCTGTCAATTGAAGTTAACATCGAAACGTTCATCAGTAGATAAGCCGAGTTTGATATAAATCAAACCTAATCATAATAATCAATAGTGCACTATGAATACACAAAATAGAACATTTTTATCAAAATTCAGAATTAATTCAGTGAATTAAATCCACAGTAATCCGGTACGAAGCAATTCTTAATTGTATTATTTATACCAGGGACCATCAGTGACGTTTAACTGAATTGACTGCTATCAATTTGTTCTCAACAAAGACCAGTATTATTTACATAGAAGCTGTTCTGTATAATTAACGTTATTAAGAATTACTTAGCTGTGTTTGTCACATGCTAATATTGAACTGTCGACCTCTTGATTCCCTAAACTGCAATACCAAAAGTCTAAAAATGATAATCAGCATCTATTTGACTGGAAATATGCGTTTGTTTACAAACAAAGTTATAATTTATTTTTTTGGGTCACGTGTTGTTCTACAGTCTAATCTAAAAATAAACAAATCTATTATGACTTTTATTAATAAACCTTCCTTCTAGAAATTGCATCAATTATTTTTTTCTTTCTAGATTGTAATTTATATATGGAGCACTTAAACCGTATATTTTTTCACGATACGATAGTAAGGGAAGCTTACAACGGTTTGCAGTCTAACCTTTCGTTAAAATTTCTTAAAACCCCTGCGGTTTATTATGTAATATAGGACTAGTAAAGGAGACATTTAAAATTGGAACTTCTACTTTTTCCATTATTGTAAAATACATAATAACAATTAATTTTTAAGTGTCAGATTTTATTTTAAAATACATCTAGAAGAAATAAAAACAAATTCTTAATCTACATCACTTTTATCGAAAAAAAGCGTTAATGATATTTCAAGTTTCTCAAACTCAAATTTTATTTTCTAAAACTTCCATTCTGTAAATGGTCGATCTTGTAGACGAAAGTACTTTGGGATTCCTTTCGACACAGTTTTCCTTATTCCTTTGGGCTTAAAAACAGGGTTGAAGTGACCAATTTGCAAAATAAATGCTCTTTGTTGTTCTTATCTTACTTTTTCTTGTTGAGTTCTTTTCGCACTGAAATAACATTCTTTTATTTTGCTACAGAAAAAGAATTTAATTCAAATAACGAATTGATAAGAAAACTTTTAAAACAAAAATTAGATCATAAAAGAAGGGGAACAGATTTATCGATGTGACCTTTTTCTGTTTTGTCATTCAATGTGCGTATTATAGTTGTTTACTAGATTCCATTTTGAAAAGCTTGATTTGAGTTAACCAATCTGTGAGGAAACTATCTACACAATACGCCAAGATCTTATGGTTATGGCTCTAATTATATACTTTTTGGTCTTCCTTTTGGTTGCGACCCTCTATATTCTTTCACCTTCCTCTTCTCCATATTCTGCCTTCTTCCATTCTGGAGAAATACCTTGGTTAGTAGTTATATAGGTTCTTTGCAAATTTTTCTTTTTGTTCGTTTCTCTTGTTTCATTGCTTTTTTTCCTCCAATAAGTTTTGCCATAATATCGATGAATCACTTTCAAAACCCATTATTTCTAAATCTGTCTTATTGTTTTCCCCAATCGTCTATTTGGTTTCATCCGCTATTAATTTTTATTATAGTCTTATGTACTTTTTTATTTCTCACTTTCCTTTAGACACCTTCTTTTTGACATATTTTACTTTCTTACCCTCTTCTCCTGAAATTTGATCGAAATCTTGTGTAGCATATTTATGTAATCTTATTCCCGTTTGTGCAAAAGCTCAAAAGCAGTTAAATAACTATGAAGCAAGATTTCTAACAGTATTTCGAGGTTTCGAAAACACAGAGAAACTAAAATTTAGATATAGAACGCTCTCAGTGTGATTGAGTTTCCATTTTCGACATAGGTGTCTGTTAGAAGTTTTGTTAAGTTTGATCCTCTATTGTGGGTATATGACCTCTTAGAAGATTGTGTTGAGGTTTGGTTTCTATTGTGATCAGTGGTGCTCGGTAAAAATATTACTTTTTAGCTAAGTGTTGGATATACGAGATTTCAGTTTTAAGCTTCCGATTTAAGATTGGTAGCTCACGAGGAGCATCAAATTCAGCTTGCGTACTTCAAGTTTAGTTTACTTTTTTCATAATTGATGTTTTTTGTGAGAAGTTATATTCAGATACTAATGTGTTACACCAAGTCAACACACTTTATGTTGATACAGTGCAGAAAATTTCATTTGCTTTCTTTTTTTTTTGAAGATAAAACATTTAGAACGTTTTTTGGGTAATTGCGAGTTTGGCATTTAGGGAAGAAGTTGTCTCAGATAGGTTGTACGTTTATTTTTCTGCGGATACTGAACCTGTAAATAAGCAGTGGAGTTTGTGAGCTCTATGTCCCTTACTATCCATTTCCTTCTTATCTGTGATTCTAATCTATTGTGTGTGAATTTTTTTATTTTCGATTTTCTTTTCTCTTTCATTTGGCGTTTGTACAATGCTTTGCTGTTGTGAGATGCCACTAGCAGAAGCAACTTCAATGCGGTGCCTATTTTTTTATGTTTATGGCTTTTGTAACCAAGAACGCTTGCACCTTCTCTTGGTTAGATATCCCACGTTAAAAAGTTGATTTCTTACAGAGAACCGCATTGTGTGCTTCTCCTGAATCTGCAATGCTTTGCTAGTTTTCGAAAATTTCTGTTTGATATTCTGACTTTGTGATGTAGAGGGTTTACCTTTTCTCTGGGCTCCAAAAAGTTTTGCCTTCTCTTTGGTGTTTATTTCATTCTTGGTTGGGTTTTTGTAGTAAGATTGATTTTTGGGGCTCTGGCACCTAATCCAGGTTCTTTGAGATAAATTATTATTTATACGCTTGTCAAATTTTGCTAGTGACCGGAATTAATGCTGTTGCATCTAACCGTGGCAGTGTTCAATATTGAGCAAATTTTATTTTTTGCTAATACATCATTCCTACACTCTCTTGGCAAATCTTCCAACAGAATCGCTTTAGGATTTAGACCTTACATGAAACATTTTCGTAAGGGTAAATATCCAATTTTATGCTTTTTGACAAAATTTCATACAGTATACCTTTTGTTCACTATAGGTTTGTATTTTTTCAATAATGAGATCTAAAAACTCCCGTTCTGACTTAGCTACATTAGAATTCTGCATAACAGAAGTGATGTTCCAACTTCCAATACAATTTTTAATGTGCCAAAAATCATATGGATGCAATAGCTTGCATGTTTTACTCAAATTGAAAACATACATGTGTATAATATTCTGTCGTTTAAAATTTAACCTTTAAAATCTCTATCTGATCGTAATACCGCTTTAATATTTTTTATCCTTATTAACTTTGCGTTTAAATTGTACAATTACACTTCTCCCTTTTTAGATAATATCATTTTAAACTGGATTGTAAGGAACGTTACTTTCAAAATAGAAGCATGAGAAAAATCATGGACAAAGTGGCTAATAAGTAGATTAGCAGAATGAACGAAAACGGAACATTTATGTCTGGTCTGATAGTTCTGGAAAACCAAACAGCTAAAATCATTCGAAGGAAGATTAGCGTAGAAACAACTGTGCGACTATGACCTTTGAGCAGATCCCATTCTTGACTAACTCTTCGATTCTTCTTCAGAATAAAATCCTAACTAGATTTTAAAGTGTTTTGTTGCTTGACGAAGAAATGCATTAAACCCTGGAAAAACTTTTCTTGAGTCCCTATAGGTAACCTACTGGCAGGACAGCCTTCTTTTATGTTATGGAAGTTTAATTTTGTACAGTAATTTCAATATGTGTTATTTATCTTTAAAAAATGCATTATTGCAGTAGAAGTAAGGTAATCAATAGGTAATTTATTTCTACATCTAACCATACAAAAATATACGGGGTGTTCCATTTCAGAAAATTAAAATACTTAACTACTTAATGGAGACGTTGAATGACGTTTTCTTGATATACTCTGATGCAAGAGCAAAACACAAGTGGTACAGCTAAAACAATTTCGTTTGAAAAGAAAATTTTATGCAAAATCCAACTATAGGAAAATACCGCTAGGATCAGAGTATTCAAGAAAGGATAGATGAAACACCTTGTATACGAGAAAATAAAATTGCTTAATAGAGCATTCAATACCCAAACGACTCTGGTTCTTACGTTTTTGTCCTAGCTCTATAAATAATGAACTTATGAATGAATTTGCCTTAAATGGAACACCCTACGGCGTATACAGTGCAATCCTGTGAAGCGTAAAATTGATGTAGTTTACATATTTCATTACAGACTTAGCACCATAAACATAACAACACCCTAGTGAAACTGTTAAATGCATAAATGCAACTGAATTATCTTCTTTGTTTTTTTAACTTAGCAACAATTTTCATACTGTAATTTGGTTCAGAATATTTAATAGTAGATAAACATTGTTTTTCTTTTGGATTATGTTAATGTTGAGGTTTATACTTACTACGTAGAATATGGAGATTATGAATTCTCATATCTGCACACGTTAATTAGCATAATTTTCTTCTATGGTTTGGGAACTACTAACATACATACACAGACACATATTGTTACTAAAATTAACTAATTTTGCTTAAGAACACAGAACATTTCATACTAAACCATTTTAACATTTAGATTTTATTACACAATTCTGAACAGAAAATTTAATACCGAACAAAATTACCTAGCAGATTTTATTAAGAATTTTATACAAAAATAAATTAAGTTTAATTGGTTCCCATAAAGTCTTTTAGCAGTAAATCCCTTAATACGATCGATTTTTCTGCACGTATGTGTAGCAGAATACAACCAACCAAACCTCTAAGCTTAAGGATAAGGTGTTACGAGCACCGTTGTCGGGGCGCACAGGTGGAGATATGTAACATTCAGTGGCCCCCTGGGGCTCGACCTAGGCATGTGACGTCACGAACGTCAATGGGATCAATTCGCAGCCCATTCTTCCCTAATCGCACATCTTATGTAACTTTGAAAGCAAGTCCTTCACCTTCTGTATTGAAAACGGAATGCAATAATATTTTTGATTATTTTGGCTTTCACTCCCGAGATGAAAAGCATATACAACGAATACACGATGTAAAAGAATCTCGAGAAAATATTTTTGCTTCTTTTGTAAGAAGATGTAGGTGAAATAAAAGTTTTGTAGGTTAAATATATGTTATTTTATAGAGAAATGTGATGAATGAAGTACAACCCATTATTTCCAGTTTGATTTATGTGCAATCTGTCAGTTTATTATCTTTTTATGTACTGCGGTGGTCTTGTTTCGGTATAAATTATATATTCCACTTGTCACACATAATGTTATTTCTTTCGAACGTACTAGAGATAAATTACATTGAAAATTCTTGTTGAAATATCTCCACTAAAATATGTAGTGTGCTAAATTTGATCCATCAGTTTCAGCTAGTATACCGGTTAATATAGATTTCAAATTTCATGCCACTCTTTCAAATACTGCCTGATTAAAATTTCAGTAGCTCATAAACTAACAAACAAGTTGCAGTTAATTTATATGTTCATGCATATACTTGTTCGCTCAGGTGTAAAATTGGTGATGGTATTTTAAAGATTAATGAGCTTGCCTAGTTCAACTCCGGTTTCAATTGAGTGTATTAGCCTAGTGGCAGTGCTGATTAATTTGCGTTTACATAGTACATAAACGTAGAGCAGATATGCAATTTGCTTCGTAATAATTATATGCCATGATGGAGTGTATACAAAGTCATGGATTACAATTTAATGTTAGACGGGATATAAACTTCAAGCAAAAGGGAAGAAATATCTTTAACAGCAACTAGGGTGATCAAGATGCAAATAAGATAAGTAGTAAGTGTAAGTGTAATTAATTAGTTTTATAGTACAAAACAAAAACTGGAAAGTATTCTGTTATTTTACAAGTTAATTCGCGTTGTTTAGATTGCTATAGAATAAACAAAAATTAAAAATAACAGATACCGGACTCCATCCTCTTCAGCTCTTCAAAGTAGTTCAATTGGATTAAATTTGTCATTTAGCTTTTTCTCTAAATGGAATACAAAAACAAAGAAGAGATGTAAAAAACAAACTCGACATTTCGTTACGAAGAAAACCTTGTATGACGAGACTATTACAGGTAATAACAAAAAATAAATCCAAGGGAAAAGCAAAGACAAAAATCTGAAATTGGCAGACTGGATAATGGCCATGGCAACTAACTTTTATCTCGTTAGAAACAATTACTTAAATAAAACTAAAAATATTTGAAATTGAGGCAGTGTTGTTTCCCAACTGATGTGCTTTGGTCTCTGCTATTGGTCTAAGCATAATAAGATTGAAGACTGTTTATTTATAAAGAGGTAGGAAAACGTTACCTTACTAATTTTAAAATGTAAATAAAATTAGTACAACTAATCAAACAAATACATATGCCTATAGAACGTTTCAGAAGCACTAGCATAAATAGATTACTCTGCGGTAATATATTGATCTCTATTCTCGTCTTTATACAGTATAGATAGTTGTGAGGTTAAATATCCAGAAGTGTCGTTCAAGTAGCTTAATGCCAAACTGAAGAAATTAGGCAGCCATAGCAATTATTAGGTTACATAAATCAAGTTTTCAAATCAAATCAAAATTAGACATAATCAATCATTCGATATAGAATGAGTTTTCACTTCTTCAAGAAAATCTCAGTAACTCAAATAGCATTTGAGTTCATTTAGCAGAAATATATCATTAATACGCCTATTTCTGAGCAAAAGTATGTTTCTAATCCGAAATAACTAATTGAATCTCCAGCTCGCGCCATCATTCCTTAAATGTAAAAAATTTCTAGTTCTCGGATAAATGGTAGAGTTACAGACACCTCATCAATGCGATGTTTGGCAGGTTACAAATTTCTGCTGAGGATTCAAATATCATCAGCTACATAGAAATTTTGTGTAAGGAAAATAAAAGGAATAGTAAATTCCTAGAATGGAGTTAGACACGGTTCCAAAATTGATAGATTAGAAAATACCGTGAGTAACGTGAGCAACGCTTTTTTGAATTTAGAGCAATACAGTTGAAACACCAGTAAAATCTATTGACACTTTTGCTAGCTTTTCCGAAAAACCTTGAATTGTAGTCGAAGATACAACACATTCTATTTATTGTATAAAAGTCAAAACAAAAAATAACTAATATGGAACTAACAAAGGCAGAACCTTGCAAAGCATAAACGTAATGTTGGTAAATTCCTTTTAAATGAACTCAAATAGTTTGTAAGTCACCGAATTTTTTATTATCAGTACTCGGTTATCTGGATTGCAAAAATCTTTCTTTCATAAATACGAATTCCGATTGTTAGGACTAAATCCAATGTGTTTCAGATACTGAATACTGATATCATATCAAGAATTGACCAGACCTAACCAAAGAGTGGTTGTGTGGATATTATATGGCAAAAGACAAAAACTTAGTACTTATTCAGAACTTTTAAGACTGGTGTTGAATTTTCAAATATTTCTAATTACTACTCTAAGCAAAAACATTTTCCATGGTGCTATCTGTTGCTACTTGAATATCCTAAAATAAGCAAAACCATATTGAACCGCATAGAAATTGATTCTACTCTAAATAGTTATTTGGCTCGAAAGAGAAATCTCCCTATATGTGAATTTGAAAGCTTTTCTTCATAATTCAACATTAGGGTAACCTTTTTATGGTATTCTGCAGAAAATCTGCAAAATCACCCTTTAGGTTTTGTTAGGTTGTTTTATTTAATCAAATTTAGCATCAAGGTTTCAATAGCCAAGATGTCTGACGTAAGTGACAGTAAATTCTGTACAAGTGGCAAACTAAAGACTATTAGTTATTTCAGACTGCCTTGTTTGGTACGTACGGTCTCATTTTAAAAAATTCTGATTGCACTGTAATTATGTTTTGCTAGCAGTTTCCAAGTTTCTATCACCGAAATAATTGCCATTTTCTTTTCATTTCTTTTTAACCTCAGTCAACAAAGCTTATTAAATAAATTTTCATTCTTACTTTCCATTAACTGCAGATGAAAACTAAATGAAGTTGCAATTTAAAAACTGACAGTTGAACATCGTTACAAAAATCAAAATCTTTGGAAATTAGCTTCTGATATTTGGTAGAGGATGACTTTATATGATGTTTATATTTAAGTTTAGTTATACAATAGTATTTGGAAATGAGGAAAGTATTGGCTGGTCTGATTTCTCGTGAAATACATTATAATCAGTTATACCCATTTTCTTCCGTTTTCATTTAATCATCCTTGTCATCATTTTCTGGTTTTGTTAAGAAGAGTGTACAAAGTCAAAGTTGTTTATAACATTATTACTCAAGTTAACCTTTTTCAGTCTTTTGGTTAATACTGAAGAACGGATTGGGAATTCCTCATTACCAATATCATCGTTAGTCGTTATCGTTGATGTTTTATAGCTGAGTCTTTGTATGAGGATTTAGAATTCAGCCAAACCTGGAAGTGTTCCAATCAGCAGCAATGAGTTTTGATATGCAACTCACCGTAGTCACGCGGAACCTATTGCTTTACATCACTTCTGGAGAATTGATCTGTTTACGAATTTTTTCCGTGTAAAAAACTCTTGGACCTCGACTGAAGATTAAATTTAAGATTGATACCTAATACTGTTTTTACTGCGAAACGCAGTAGCCGTTATATAGTGTAACCTTCTTCAGTGATAGATGCTTTTGGAAAGAATTGGGGAGAAAAAATAGAAGTAGTAAAACAAACACCAAAAGAGAATTATTATTAATGGCCAGATAATTGTCTTCATTTTCAGCATCCGTGACAATTCCCAAAAGAACATTTTGCGTTAAGCTAGACTACACTATTTACAAAAACAAAGAAAACGATCATTTTTTGTTATGATCATTGTCTCTTCTATCTCTTCAAACAATGGACATGTTTGCTTGGAATATCTTATCTGTCACACCCGGTATACACAACAAAAAAGAACGAACAAATGTTGCTTGTTATTAAAAAAAAAAAAAAAAAAGAAGAAACTAACAAAATTAAAGATGAAAAATACCACTCTCCAGGATTTGCTAGTGAAATTAAGTTATTTATTATTAGAAAACGGGAATTTCTCATTTGTTTTATTACGGCAGTACCTTATATGATTTCTTTTCAAAGTTTAAGATTTTAGTTCAAGATTCGTTTGTTTTATTATATAATACAGACATGAAAGTTGTAAACTTTTGATATGATCAAAGTCAAACAAATTTTTCGTTCAACGGTTTCCTGCGTAAACATGTTTATCTACAACTTTTTATATTAATTATATTGATATTGTTTTGTCACTATTCATATTCAGAACAGATTAAAATGGTCAAAACAATGTAATTATAATTTTTTAGGTCATCAGTTTTGGTGTTTCTTATTAAATTCATAAGCAGCTGTTTTTAACATAAAAAGTAAAACCGTTAAAATGATAACTTACAATATATGTAAGTTAGTACTTTGTACATTTATAGTTATGCAATATAGTTATGGGAGATTGTTTATTAGATGATACTGAAAATGAGACCAAACACTGATGGATATCAAGAGAAAGCAAACTGTGCACTAATATTAATTTAGCTTGAAGAAACACACCTTAGGTAGGTTTCAGATTCTTCTTTTTCTTATGCGTTTAAGGAATTGAAAGCAAAAGATAACTAAGGAATGTTTAAATCAAACAACATGTTTTTTATTCTTACAACCTTTGCATATAATTACTGTTATTCATTTATGCCCAAATTATTATCTAAATTAAACAATAAAAATCAAGTAAAGTGATTAGATTTGTCCTTAAACAATAATTGCAAACACGCAATTTTAAGAGGGAAATGACCCGCTAACTCAGTAACCATAAGTTGGAAACCGCAAAAGTTGAATAACGTGCTTCGACGTTTATTATTATTTATTAATAATGGTTTTGCGCTACTCATACTTGGAATCTGGAAATGTCAGGAACAAAATGTCTTGATTGTAATTTACATTTGGTATAAAGGTAAAGTTATTGTTTCCTTTCCTGTTCGATATGGTTTTCCCTAGTTTTTATACTTTTTATTTGAAAGTTCGATATATTTGGTCGACATTTAGAAAAAGGGTAAATTCTAGGGAAAACACCGTTTTTACGTAGATGGTTTTCTGTGTAATATAAAATTTATTTTTTAAATGCTGAAATTAGGTCATTTCTTATTATGTAAATATCTACATTACTAAATTCTCAAAATAATTTAATTAATAGATTAATTTAAATGCATATCTAACAGCCTTTAATGAAAAACGATCTCACAACAAGATTGATACCTATAAACTTTGTCAGTCATGAGTACATAAATCACATTATGCTAATTTTAAGTCCATAAAAATAAATCTTAATTTAAAATTGCAAGTTAAAATTAAACCGTATAAAATTAAAAAATTCATTTTCCAAGTTTGTTGCAGAGTTTACAGTCTAATTATTTTTATTGAGTAACTATTAGCACTTATAATACAGCTTTACTCGTATCTTCATTTTGAAAACCTCATTTAAGATTTATTACACAACAAAGTTTAATAGAACATGGGTTACTTTGATAACAGTTAGTAAAGGAAGTAAATATTTCACTTGCCATTAAAAAGTTTTATATCGCATATCTTGTTAATTAATTTAACGGTTCTTTATAGGTTTATATTGGAGTTGGCAGTCCTTCTAATCTCGTATCATATACCCTGGTCTTTTTTAAATGTGCGGAACCCAGACATACCTGGTGTATCAAAGAAGCCGAGTTACACTTGTTATAAACAACAATTAGAATAACCTAATCTACCAGATTTTGTTATTCGCTCATTTACTGGATTGCTGATTTGGCCGAAAATGGCACCAACTTTTTAATTTTAAATGGAACACTCTGTGTACTTTGATAGATTGCTAGACTGTACTAGTCCAAATCTACTAATATTGGCGTTATTGATTTGTTTAATGGTAATTGCATTAAACTATTTGGTGCGTCCTGGTATATTTAAGCGAGTCTCAATTTTATGTAGAAGGCCATTCTGTGTATGTTACCCATCATTTAAGAAGGCATATAATCAGCTTTCATTTCTAGATTTCTAGAATCTAATCATTATTTACTTAATTGTAAGCTCTTTTAAATGATGAATGCAGAGTGTACTGTTACAAAATTACGGTTTGCATTCCTTGGAAATAGACTACTACTATTTATGTAGTAGCAAGACGTAAGCATCGACGTCGTTTCTGGTTTTAAAAAATAATCTAATTTCATTTCTGTAATCTAAAGATCTAATTATAACAGAATAGTGTAGATCTTTAAACGGGACACCCTGTATATTACATACGAAGGCGTCACATTTAAAGAAGTTTGAATAAAGTACTCTTGAAGATGATATCTTTGTCAAAGCTTGTCTTCTATAATATTTTTACGGAAATGAAAATTGGTAAATTTATGCTTCTTTAGTGTCTAAAAGTATTACTGAGTTTGAATTCCGTTTCAACTTTAAACAGCAGGGTATTTGTTGATATCTTATGATGAAACTTTTCACAAAAATTTCACTATTTATTTTGAAAATCCGCACTAAATGGAGACTATCAAATTATGTACAGACGTTATCTATTCTTTGTTTGGTATTGGCTTTTGCAAACTTTGTATTTACTCATAATCTCAAAAAGTATGTTCCTGCTGTCCATAATAACAGCTACATAAGAGATCTGTTTTTACTGATTTTTGTGTATAGGTTCCTACAAATTTCTTGAACGTTTTAAACTAACCAGAATTTACAATGTTACGAAAGCGAATACTTTGTTTGCTGACAAATTAAAGGTGAAAATGTCCCTGATGACATTTAGTTTGTATGAATTCTGACCAAACTCTTTTATTTTCTCCAAAAAGGATTGTATGTTCTAAGAACACGAATTCAATTTGTTTTAAATTTGATGAATAGTCTGGGTGACATGTTTTTTAAGAATAAGAATATTAAATGTAACAAAACCAATCATATTGAAGAAATTCATCCTTGGTATCAGCACGATGTCCTCAGCAAAATGCATTTGCTTTACTATTTGAAGAAAGTTATATTCTTCTAGGTGTTATCGTGTTTGAATTTTCAGATGAACGCCATACATCTGTGTCTTTCTGATGAGGTTAACCATCATTTCATAGTCAGCAGTGCATCTTCATTAATATCATTGCTGCCACAAAACATGAATTCTTCAAAACAAAACTCTTTCTTTCGGAATAGGCAGAAATAGCAAAAATCAAAAACAGTTAAAATATTTTTTCTAATTGTTTTTGAAGCTTTCTTACTCGTGTTAGAGTGTTTTACAGTCTTAGAATATCTTGTCTAAAAGTAACTATTGCTTGAAAGTGACAGACTTGGTTTAATAATAAATTCAAACTACAAAAATGGGATAGAATTGCCAGAATTAACCAACAAGATTGTTATCTAGAATGCTCGGCTATTTTCAAATTGTCTACAACAACATTTTGCTAACCCTGAAGGTTTTTGTAGATGTATCATATTTTATTCACAAAATTAAATTATTATTATTATGATATTACAAATTAGCACAACATTTTAAGTATGAAACATTTTTATTTAATTCTGCCAATCAATTTTAGCCTAAAACTTTCTACTAACTTCATGGTAGATCCGCTAATGGATATAATTTACTATTTAAACAGGTAGTCCAAAATCGGTTGTATTAACGTATGAGGTGCTACCCAGAATTTCCCAGAATTCTAATATCCCGCGTAAAGGACTAATGATATGAAGTTCTGGCGCTAAGCCCTTCTTGGTATACGTTTCAACCATTAGTCTGCCAATTGATGTATTCTTGAGTACACGTGTTTTTGAGTTTCGGTTCGTTTCTTTACACCGCATTCTTTTGCTTCTGCAAATGCCAAAGCTAGTGATGTCAAAGAGCAAAGAATTTGCATTCAATTTTGTTTCAAGGTCAGGAATACTGCAACCGAAAATCATCGAATGCTAAAGGAGGCTTTTGGTGACTTAAGCTTTAAACCAAGCAACAACATTTGTGTGGTTTAAACGATTTAAAGAAGACCAAGAATCGATGAAAGATGACAAACATTTGGGTCGACCATCATTATTCACAAGTCCCGAAATGATAGCATAAATGCGTAAAGTTATTTGTGACGTTTGTAATCGTGTTGGCCTATCATACGGAACATTTTAAGGCATTCTACCGAATGAACTGGGCATGAAAAGAATTGCAGTAAAGTTTGTTCCTTGTCTCTTGAACAGCGACCAGCGGGTGTGCACTGAGCTCCAACAAACGGTTAGAGATGATCGTAACTTCCTGTCCAGGGTCATAACTAGCGATGAACCGTGGGTATACGGTACGGTTATGTCCCTGAATCTGCAATCCTATTATTGGAAGACGCCTTCACTTCCGTGGCCAAAGAAATCTTGTCAAGTTCGCAGCAACAACAAGTCAATGCTGATATTTATTTTGACATGTGGGGAATTATGCACAAAGAGTTTGTGCCACCTGGTTAGACTATCAACGGAAAGTTTTACAGAGACGTTTTAAAACGACTAAGGGAAAATGTGAGGCGCAAACATGTGGAACACAGGAGAATGATTACTGTCTCAGAACAATGTGCCCGTACACATCTCGCTAATTGTTAGGGACTTCCTGGCAGAAAATAGCATGACCACCGTTTTGCACCACCCGTAATCGCCTCGTGCGAGTTTTACCTTTTACCTAAAATGAAACTGGTTGAAATTGCGTCATTTTGACGTCAATGAAGAGATCCAAGCGAAAACTCAACAGATTCTAAACACATCGAAGACTACCATGAGTGCTTTCACAATGAAAAAATAGCTGGAATTGTATTCAAGCCC
>VTPC01089827.1:92074-111271 GCA_011009095.1 Ignelater luminosus | reverse complement strand
TTTTTTGCATAATATTGAAGATGCAGGAAGTTTCAATATTGAATAGTAGTTTACTCAGCAGATGCAATTTTGATCTATTTAATGCCATATTCCTTCATGTACCATACAGTCAAATATTGAAAGAATCAATACAGACAGATAAAGGAAATGAAAGCACCAAACAAACTACAGACATCGAACAAAACTTGCAGTTAATTCTAAGCAAATTAAATGAACAAGCAAGTTTAATGAAAAGCTTTGACGAAAGATTAATTAAGCTTGAATATGGCAGACAAGGAGCCATCCCTAAAAATAAAAATGGCTAATGATCTTCGAATTATGGCCTGGAATGCTAACGGACTGCTACAACATCAGCAAGAATTACAAGCAGTCCTCGACATAGAAAAAATTGACATCTGTCTCAAAAGTGAAACACATTTCACAAAACAAACACATATCAAATTTAAAGGTTATAAGGTCTACAACACCATACATCCAGAAAACACTGCTAAAGGGGGTAGTGCAATAATAATCAAAGAAAACATCCTACATTATGAAGAAATTGGAAACGAAACAAAAGAAATACAAGCTACTGCAGTCAATGTAAGAACGAAAAACTATCAAATAACAGTAGTGGCAGTTTACTGTCCACCAAAACATGCACTAAAACGAAACCAATATTTTGATTTTCTAAACAGACAAGGTAATAGATTTATTATTGGAGGGGATTTCAATGCTGAACATATATCTTAGGGATCAAGATTGACTAGAACCAAAGGCAAAGAACTTTATGAAGCTATAAAAGAGTATAAATGCGAAGTGATGTCTACTGGAAAGCCAACATACTGGCCGACGGACTACAATAAAATACCAGATTTGATAGATTTCTATATTGTAAAGAACATTCCTGCAAATTACATACAAATAAAAGAAGATTGGGATATGAATTCAGACCATTCACCAATTATCTTAACATTAAGTCAAACTGTAATAGAGAAAGAAGCTTGCCCGATGTTAGTAAACAAGCACACTGACTGGAAAAGCTTTAAGATGAGTCTTGAAGAAAATATCAATCTTTCTGTACCATTAAAAAATGAGCAACAACTTGATGAAGACGTGGAGTTGTTTGTAAGAAATATACAGCAGGCAGCTTGGGAAAATACTCCTACACTTAGAAAAAGAACTGCAAGAAATAACTACCCAAAAGAAATTAGTCAAATAATAACAAAAAAAAAACAAAGACGAAGGTGGCAACAAACAAGATCACCCCAAGATAAAACAAAGTTAAATAATCTTAGTCAACAATTGAAAAGAGAAATGAAACTGCTAAAAATGACACTATTAACACATATCTGGAAGAACTTACCAACGATAGTTGTACAGACTATTCTCTTTGGAAAGCAACAAAGAGATTAAAAAGACCGATCCTGAAAATCCCGCCACTAAGAATGGGAAATGGAAAGTGGGCACGGAGTAATCAACAAAAAGCAGAATTGTTTGGAAATCATCTAGAAAAAATCTTTTGAAGACAGCGAAGAATTAGCAGAAGAATTAACAACAGAAAATTCAATACAAGAGAAAGAAAGTATACGACTCGCCTCTCCAAAAGAAATAATCAATGAAATTAAAAATAATATCAATCCAAAAAAATCTCCATGGTTCGATTTAATAACTGGGGAAATACTCAGAAATCTGCCTAAGAAAGCCTTAGTAAAATTAACAAACTTAATAAATGCATCCTTCAGACTGCGATATGTGCCAAGTTTGTGGAAAATCGCGTAAATGATTATGATACCAAAACCTGGCAAGCAACCACACGAAGTGACATCATACAGGCCTATTTCCTTATTACCAGTAATTTCAAAATTATTTGAAAAATTACTACTCAAAAGGTTGAAATCCACATAATAACAAGTATTATTGAAAAGAGCCTCGAAGAAAAAAAAGTTTGTTCTACAGTCTTTTTGGATGTGGCCCAGGCATTTGACAAAGTTTGGCACAAAGGGCTAATACACAAGTTAAACTCATATTTCCCAGAACAGTACGTAGAAATATTACATTCATATATATCCGATAGATTCTTCAGAATAAAGCAGGAAGATGCCTATTCTGAACTGAAAGAAATTCAAGCGGAAGTGCCACAAGGAAGTGTCCTAGGTCCGGTTCTATACCTGCTATATACTTGTGACATTCCACAACCAGAAAATAACACAATAGCCACATTTGCGGATGACACTGCTATAATGGCAATTGGAAATAATAATGAAGAATCAACTGAAAAACTACAAACCGCTATTCAAGAAATACAGAAATGGACAAAAACATGGAAAATCAAGCTGAATGAAAGTAAGTCAGTACATGTAGATTTTACAAACAAAAAAATAGAACCAATACCAGTAAACATTAATGGTCAACAAATACCCTACTCAAACCAAGCTAAGTATCTGGGCATGACTCTAGACGCAAAACTGCGATGGAAGCCTCATGTCAAAAAGAAAAAAGAAGAGCTAAACCTAAAATACAGAAAAATGTACTGGCTGATTGGTAGGAATTCCACTCTGTCTCTGCATAATAAAATTTTGTTATACAAACAAATACTTAGACCAGTTTGGACTTACGGAATTCAGCTCTGGGGCTGTACCAAACAAAGTAATAAAACAATTATACAACGAGTCCAAAATAAAGTATTGAGAAGTATGGTAAATGCACCTTGGTACTCTAGAAACAGCGACCTCCATCGAGACCTGGAAATGGAGACTGTGGATGAAATTATCACAAGATTTGCCAGACAACATGAAGAAAGACTTCATCAGCACGTGAATGTTGTAGCCATCCAGCTCCTTGACAACACGCAACTAGTGAGAAGGCTCAAAAGACTTAAACCTTTTGAGCTAATTTGAATTAGTGTTAGAGTCAGTGAAAAGCAGAGAATGGTGCGGTAGTGTACACGTCAGGTGTAGTGTACTTAGTTAAAAGACAGCTGAACATTAAGGACACTGATGAGTATACCTTAATTTAAGTTTTTTCAAATAGTAAGCTAGGTTAGAATAAAATTGCTCATTGGTCATAATTGACCAGATTGTAATACTAAGACAATAAAAAAAAAATATTCTTTTGTAAATATTCAGCTTTATTTAAGCCTCATAGAGGCTATATTTATAGAAAGAAAAGTTCTAATAGCAGCTTTAAATAGTTAAAAGTTTAAAATTTCTTCTTGAGAAAATAATACCAATAATATCAAATTCAAACCCTCTTGTATTTGAAACATTAACTAACAAAAAAACTTATTGAGTTTTGATTCCTCCAAATTAGAAAAAGGAAAGTCAGCCTTGAATAAAACAAATACATTCAGAAACAAGAATATACTGCAATAATTTCTGTAGTAAAAGCTGTAGTTCTACATTTCAGTTTCCTTCAGCGCTAATGTCAACATTTTATGTAAACAAGGAGACCATACTAGAACACCTTATAGCGGTTACACAAACGGTTTGCACCATCAAAGATACAGACAAGCACCTGTGGGTGTTGATTCTTGAATCTCATATCCTTGCATTTTATACCTGCTTTTTTGCATTTACAACACCCTCGTGGTGTGAACTTATATTCAAATACGTTTTTTTACTAACTTCAAAATTCCTAGAAATTACAGGAGCGTTGAATTTTATTTTTTGTTTTTACTTGTTTGAAATAGGAGATAAAAAATGGAATGGTTAAAATATGCATGGCTTAATGAGAATGTGATTTGCATTTCAAATATTAAATTGTACTTACAAATAGTACCCGATTTTCAGTTTAAATAACATCAAATTTACATTCAAATTAAATTAAAACTAAAGCAACGTACAAAGTGTTTTCATTTTAATTGGTAATTACAGTAAACGTCGGGCTTCTTACATTATTAAAATAAAATCCTCTTCAAAATTAAAATAGCGACTGCAGCTGGATAAATAACTTGAGAGATATTAATTTTTCATTTTGTATAAAATGAAGCAAAACAAAACCAATGAAAACTATTACGTAGTGTGTAGGTTTATTATAAATTTATGATAGACCAAAATGATTTGATTGATTTGTAGCTAACAATAGTTAGTTCGTAGTCAAAATATTCTTTGTACATACTAAAACTAATAATGGTTTGAAGGTTGATAACTTTTGTTTTGCTATTTCCAGAAATTTCCGGTCTAATCGAGAGAGTGAGTTGTATCTAGTTTTTTGTTTTGAATTTCGTAAATTGTCTGATGCAAACAGTTTCACAACTTACTTTAATTATAAATATTAATACAAAAAAAATCTATTAATATGACAATAATATTTAGTTTAGCGTTTAAAGAATGAAAACCGAGCACTATTGCTATTGAAATCAAAATAGTGTACATTTATAAGAAGTCTCTTAAATTACGAATAGCCATTGCAACTCATTACTTATTATCCTGATTTCTAAATTTAATACTGCTGTAAACGTTTGTAAGCCAAACTAGAAATACTACAGCTTTGAGCCTTTTTAATCACGTTCTGTATACGCATTGTTGCCAAACAGTCTAAGAATGCTTTAAGTTAAACGTTTCAAAATCTGTTTACTAATAATGCATAGTTTTTGCACACAAGCGTTACCATGTTGAATTTTTTAATGGCAACAAAGCTTTTGGCACACATCTTTGGAAACACAAAATTCAAGAATGGAAACCGTGAGAAAAAAAAATTTTTGCTTGGACCTCAATATTACTTTTTGAGTAAACTCAATGGTAATCTTTTATTGGAGGTTCTTACCTAATTATTTCCAGACTATAGTACAGTTATCTGATCGCACTTTCAGTGACGAACCAGGTTTTTCATTAGCAATGCTATATATCCTGGTTTTTAATGATTGCCGATCAGTAGGTAACCAAAGTTATAATCATGAGATTCTTCTTCTTTACTAACGAAAAACCTATAAAATGGAAATGTCCAACTCTGTAGAAAGACAAAATGAAATTTGGCTGTGTAAATTTCGGACAAAAACGACAATGGACGATTTTCATTAATTTCATTTTAGTCTTGGTTTATAATCCTTTTATTTCGAGGTGTCATAGTGAACTTAGGAGCAGATGGAATTCTTAATTCTTTATTTTGTTTTGTAAAACTCAATGGGAGACAATGTATTTTAATTGTTCAAAACTAAATATTATGTACGAACACTAAAGTATATTTAGACTTGTTTACTTTAGTCTCCTTGGCTAATATTTCTTTAACTATTTTGTGTATTTTCCAACTGTTGTTTAATGTTGCATAAGATAAGTAAGTAAACAGCGACAACTAAATGGTTTTTCTGTTCTTATGTCTCTATGCTTATCTTGTACTGCTACTAGAAGCCCCACACCATGCAAAAAAATGAATAAAATTAATTATTGGACTAGAATGCTAGACTCAAGCTGCAGATCAATTTTAGACTTTTGCTCTTCATTTTGATTGGTACACATTGACTTAACAGTTTTTTTTTAGAACAAACGTTTTTTGTTACAAAACTGATTTATACGCTCAGTCCCTTTGCTGATGTACTTTGAGTTTCTTCAAACATCTTCATTGGCCCAATCTGGACATCTATAGAATAATTCCAGATACATAGTTCACTTTACTATTTATGATTTTAAATATCATATCATTTGTTTTGTTTCTTGCAACTTTTTAAAAAATTAAATTAACTAACATATTGCTCAGATTTTCTAAATTAGCTTGTCATAAAATTGGTACCATCTCCACCTTAAACTATGATTACATGTGAACAATAGAAATTAACTCGTTAAGCTTGATAACTATCTTCAGCTGATATACTGCAACCAGAACCCAAAATCATTTGCAGACTTTCTCCAACAGTACCTAAGAAATATTCATAACAAATAAGTCGATCATAGTAGAACTCATAATGATGTTCATGAACACGCTCTATTGCTAATTGATTCTTTGGGCCAGAAAATCCGTTTTTACCTATTGTTGATAATAATCAAGATAGCCCACAATTTCATTGAATTTGTACGTGGACTTCTGCTATTTAAACTTTTCGTTTCTCTAATTCACTGCGAGAAAAATAAAACGCTTCTTTAATCTAGCAAATAGCGCCAAATAATAGGTAGGAAGTTCAAAGCAAAATTGCACACTTCAATTATTTCCGTTGATTCTATTATACGAGTGTTAACCCATTAACAACTACTAAAACAGCCATTGAATCGTGCGTGTGCCTTCCAACCACTTACGTAATAATTACTACCTAATGTCAATCAAAGACGAAGTATCAAGGAAGTATAATTATCGAATTTGAGGGAAGCCGGTGTGTTACGAATGACCGTGACCTACATAGCCGATACATTTCATGTTCTTGTTTTACGACTTTATCGATGCTTTGACCTTTTGATCTGCACCAAATTAACCTTGCTGCATTTCTCCATAGATTTTATACTAAATCAATGTCGGCTACTAACTGACACTTCCTTACAAATCATCAATCTCTTTTAATATTTCGTTAAGGAAAGGAACAATAGTGATCATTAATAAATTTTTGTTCTACACCGAAATTAATTTTGTTTGCCATTATTTTAAATTAATGAAATGGGGGCTTTCAAAGAAATTTGATTTAAGAAACCATACTTGTGACCTTATAAAATTTATTTAATTAAACACACTGGCGTTTCACAAATGCTCATGTAATTTAAACAAAATATCCGAGTTTTTGAAAAAGAGTGGAATAATTGCGTAAAATATTGGCTTTTTAAAATTATTAGTATCAAAGTGCGTCAGCAACAGAGTAATCTTAATTTAAAAAACAGGAAGCTAACAGTAGTTAGGTTGTTTATTACATTTCTACACCTATTGTTGAAATTGCCGAAGTATGAAATCATAATCAAGTATTGTTTATCATTTTTACAGTGTTAATTAAAACAGTTTCCAACATATGCATTCCTCGTTTTACAAGCACTCGAGAGATGGAGTTTCACAATTTCAAAACAACCTACGATCAATATCATCAGCTTTCAACGAGCTTTTACTGTTTTACTCATAGAGAGCGTATTGTTACAGTATTCTTACAAAACTCAAACCACAAAATTGTCATTAGACTATTTAATTATTTAATTTTTGTAGATTGTACTTTTGATTCCGTGCTTTATGTGTACAATAAAAATCTAAATGAACAAAGCTACTGAACAAAAATGATAAAATTAAAAACGCATAAATGAATTTTTTATATAAAAATACCAAATCGATACATTTCTGACATTTTCTCCATTAGGTGGATTAAATTTTTTTTTCTATGTTTTATTTCTGATGATAAAAGCACGGACCGTTAAATATAGACCACTATAAATCAATAAAACGCACCTAGATTTTGTAGAAATAAAATAAGATATAAATATAGACTACATTGAATTTGATTTGGTTTCGTAGTAGGAATAGATAATACAATAAATTGAGTAA
Source organism: Ignelater luminosus (assembly GCA_011009095.1). Lineage (NCBI taxonomy): Eukaryota > Metazoa > Arthropoda > Insecta > Coleoptera > Elateridae > Ignelater > Ignelater luminosus. The sequence continues at coordinate 103,849 of VTPC01089827.1, read as the reverse complement.
TGATAGTTTATAATTTTAAATAAACAGTCATTATTTAGTATGATTTATTGAATTTATAGTTGGCTTCTGTTTCTTGACTGATCTTTTTTTCTTTCTTTCCTTTAGGGCAGAATTTTTTCTGAGATTCTGATATTGCGTCTATATTACCCTGTTTAGGTTATTTGGTCATTTATTGTTATTTGTTGTATAAAGTTATTGATCATGTACTGTTCAAATGCCGTTTCATTTCTTGGGAGCGTCCAAATTTTTGATGTTCCTTTCCTCAACATTCTGCACTTTTTTTTCCTTCCTCCACTGTAGCTCTAATCGTTCGGTGATCACTTGCTGTTCCAAATTTATTCAGTATGGTAACGTCCTTGATTAGGTGTTTTTTGTCAGTGATTATAAAATCAATTTCGTTTTTAGTTTTCCGCCGGGACTTCTCCATGTCCATATACAAGTTAAACTAAAGATAGTAGACTACTCAATTCACTAAGTAAAGACACCTCGAAATCTATTAGAAAAGATTTAAGAAACTATAAAGAAGACAGAATTATGAAAACCATAGAAGAGAACAAGAGTATGAAAGTTATGAAAAGACTTCACCTCGGATATAGAAGGTCTAATACATATAGTAGAAGAGTTTTACAAAATATATATATTAGAGCCAAATTATTCAATTTCAGACTGAACAGTTTCTGACGAGACCTGGGCTCCGAGGAAATTTCGGACATTTCAGAAGATGAAATTCACTATGCCCTAAAAAGCATGAAAAATTATAAAGCCCTTGAGGAGGACGGATCGTTATAGAAATTATGAAACTAAGAAGGCAAATTTTAATTTAAAAAATCCAAATTCTGTTGAACCTATGTCTATACAGCGCAGCAGAGATATTTCCATCAAATAGAGGAACTCCATAACGGTCCTTCTCTACAAAGAAAGGAGATGCTACAAATCTAGAGAATTACTGACTAATTAGCTTGCAACATTATCTATACAAATTCTACATCCACATATTGACAAACAGGTTAGAAACAATATTCAATCAGTCAAAAGAGCAGGCACGGTTTCACACTGGTTACGGAACCAACGACCATCTACAGTGCCGTGAAACCTTAATCGAGAAAACAATCGAAAATAATAGGTCAACTATAAAGCTTCATGCTGACACCAATAAGATAAAGATTGATCGTGGAACCAGACAAGGAGATACGATGTTACCGAAGTTGAGAGAAAAACTCAGCCACATATGATTTGCTCAAGACATTGTACTTATATCGAACAACTTGATGGACACCAGAAAAATTCTACAATAACTGCATCAGATAGCAGGGACAGTAGGATTGAAAATTAATTTCTCGAAAACCAAACTGATGACCAACCTTGTCCCCAGCTAACTAATGCAAGTTGATAACATACCTATTGAAATAGTTTAAAGATACATATATTTGGGACATGAAGTTAGATTAACCAGGGACAACCAAACAGCCGAACTGCTTAGAAGAACAACTATAGGCTGGGCAGCATTTGGCAAGCTACGCGACATATTAAAGAGAACGTCCCAATCCACTTAAAAAGAAAGTCTTTCAATCAGTGCACGTGTGGAGCAGAAACTTTAACACTGACTAAAACATTTATAGAAAAACTGAGACGAACCCAACGAAAAATAGAAAGGTCTATACTAAGCATTAGGCTAACGGATAGGGTTAGAAACGAGGAAATTTGTAGGAGAACTGGCGTGGACGATGTTGTAGATCACATTACAAACTTCAAATGGAGATGGACAGGTCATGTCGCAAGATTCAACGATAACAGGTAAAGAGACCAAGGGCAAACAAGCATAACAGAAGAGTCACACGATAAACCGATGATATAAAAAAAAATATCTGGATGGCAACTGCACAAGAAGGCAAAAGTGGAAACATCTGAAAGAGGCCTATGTTCAACAGTCAACGAAACCAGTCGATAATGATGATAATGATGATGACCATTACCGAAATTTGCAATCTTATAGATCTATCTACACTTGTTTCGTTTGTAAACTAATAAGAATCTTGTTTTAATCTAACACACTGTGTGGTTTTTGGATGATTAGCAAAATAAATATGAATTCGCAAAAATTAAAAATTTGCAGAAGATTTAATAAGAATGACAAATGTACATTAGTTTTTAGTATTTCTGTATGTTTTTCAATTTTATTTTATGATCGAATTCGAAATTTTATTCTTATCACATCAATCTTGAAATTGAAAAAAGATTCATGAATTGTCTAAATAATTTACTTATTTTGTTGAGAAATTATCTGTAAACGTAATAGTATGAGAAAGTATTATTTTAATTAACTTTAATTTAAAGATTGAGTTTAGTTTGTGGAATTGCAAAATTAGTACCTCATGTTAGATACTCTAAAATAACTAGCAGCCCGATTTCGATGGTTTCTGGACGCATGATATCCCTGGTCCCAATGGAGATCATCTACTGTCACCCACCTCAATGGTAGGAAGGGAAAGTCACAAGCGGGAAAACCTGTCTGGATCTTTTAGTACCCAAAATTAAGGAGGAGAACTGCGTAAGAGTTGGTGAAGTGGGGAGTTTTGACAGACATTGAGATTTATTTAGAGTAGTCATTTTCATCGTAATTCTATGTACATAAAATCACCGTCATTGTTCATTTCCAGTAAAATTTCACTTCTGTACAAAAACAATTTGTAGCAGGGAGACAAAAAAAGCTATCAGGAAATGTACTTAGGAGGTCGTGACTGTAGACTTTGTGCGTCAACTATTTTATTCTTCCGAAATGTGGCACTTCCTGGCCCTTTACTTGGTGGAACTTTATACTTAAATGGGTTTTCTCAGCAGAATAGTTTTTCTCCATCTCAACTCTACTTACAAGCTGAACGTTTTTGGAATCGTAAATATTTTTGTTACAATGTTTCTTTTGTTACTCTTTTCTTTTTCTTTACAACCCTCTAAAGGTTGTTCGTTTCTACTCGTTTCTATTTGTTCAATGACGCAAGTTCTACTAGTTTGTCTAAGGCCGTCATTAGATTCTCCGCACAAAGTCTCTCTAGAATAAGTCTCGGCTTCGTACCGACCACGAATGTGTCTTTGCCACGGCCGGTCAAGTCAGCATCTTTTGTTTGTAGAAATTGTCAGTAGAAAAATTGAATTTTGATGAGGAAAGGTCATTTTTGTTATTTAAATCTGTTTATAGACAAGGATGGATTACCACGAGTAGAAGAATCTTGTTTCTGTGTAGAGAAGTATTGACACTCCAACACGTTACTACATTGATTACACAGGCATACAAAAAAAATTGTTTTTAGAACTGATTTTAGCTATATTTGGGGTGCTGCATCTAAATATGAAATCAGTTTTTCTCTATCTGCTCTACTTTTTTAGATAGGTGTTTTTTTAACGTGCAGTTCTACACAAAATGTACAGTTCTAACTCCATCGTGTGCAGTTCGAATTCACATTATACAAGGATTGTTTCCTGTATATTTGCCCTATTGTCAGTCTGCCCTGCAGTTAGTTCCAGAAAAATCCACTAGATGGCATTGTCTGTTTGGTAACGTAACTGAAATGACCTTCAACGCTTGAACTAGAGTTGAGGTTAGTTTGTGAGTTCTCGCCGTGCAGGGCAGATCAAAGTTGGCCTCGCGTGATATTTGTGTTTCGGAAAGAGTTGTTATAAAGTTAACATAAAACGTACTATGTTATAGATTGTTGTATTTGTGTTGTTGAATAGAAATAACATGAGTTCAGGTAGAAGAAGTCGTGTAAATCATCCTGATGTGTTTTGCTACATATCTTAAAAATTCATGTTAAAAGAAAACAGAAAAGCTGTTAGTAACTTTGTAAAGATAGCTTATCTTGGATACTTCGGCGTTAAGCTCGGTAATCAGGATAAAACCTGGGCACCGCATCAGGCCTGTAAAACTTGTACAGAACATTTACAACAGTGGACTACCGGGAAAACTCTGAAACTCGGCGTACCGATGGTTTGGGGAGAACCCAAAACACACTTTGATGATTGTTATTTCTGCCTAGTAAATATAGCTGGAATCAATCGAAACAACCGTAGCAAGTGGACTTATCCTGATTTAGACTCTGCAAGACGCCCGGTCCCTCACGTAGAGGAAGTGCCGATACCAACATGTCACCAGCTACCAAAGCTCTGTGAGGACGAGTATTGTCGCTCTGATCAATCTTCTGATACAAATAAAGGTGACAGTGATTATGAGGGGATGTCATCAATTCCTTAACGTTTCAACCAGGATGACCTCACCAGAAAACTTGTCAAAAAAAGCTTTTGAATTACTGGCTTCCAGGTTGAACGACAAGAAACCAAAATCACCTTTTACAGTACAAGAGAAAAGGGTCTGCCACCTTTCTTCTCTCAAGAAGACAATCTTGTATTTTGTGAAGAAATTAGAGGACTCCTGGAAAAAATAGCTCTTCCTGAATATTTTCTAGATAATTGGCGCCTATTTATTGACAGCTCAAAGCGAAGTTTAAAATGTGTCCTTCTGCACAATGGGAACAAATATGGTTCAATACCAATTGCTATCTTAACAAAAATGAAAGATTATAACAACATAGCTTTGGTTTTGGAGAAGATAAAGTATCGTAAACATCAATAGATGATTTATGTGGACTTAAAAATGGTAAACTTTCTCCTTGGACAGCAAAGTGGCCACACCAAATATCCTTGCTTCTTGTGCCTCTGGGATAACAGAGACTAAACTGGGTTAGAAAAGAGTGGCCTATTCATATGAAATCAACTTCAAATACCCCGGCACCAAAACACCTGTTGGCCTGTATTATCCTTGCAGAACACATAGATTTGCTAAATTGAGACCTTGGCAACAGTAAAACTAAAATATGGGTAATTATCTGGTACGTAGAAGATTAGTTATTAGAAAGTAATTCACAGTTGTTTTCAATGTTTCAGGGTTAATACTAAATCAGCTCAGCAGCTTTTGGGGAAATTGTTGAAATAGACAGTTACTGCAACTAGTCATCCTTTAGACTATGCTGAACTTGTTCAGAAAAAAGAAAGCAGAAGGTAAGGACGAATTTACATTGGGTAGGCGTTTGTAGCTATCTTTGTATGTCTTACATAGAGAATTAGTTGTACACTCAGACAACGCAACGACTTTGTTGCTACCAGTCATCAACAGCAAAAATGGATGGCTTCTGACAAAAAGTCTAAATCACATTGCATCTGATGCAGTTACAGCAAGGACTAAAATGGCACTCTATTTCTTCTAAATAGCAATGGTAAATATCAATGAACACTCACTTTTATCGAGTTACGCAAGGTTTACTCTTTACATTTGTCTCGTGCAACACATTGATGATATTTTAAATATATTAGAAATTCTCTTACATCGCCCTTTCTTCGAATGCTAATGATTTATCTATGTTAACTCTCTCTCATTTCTTAATTGGTAGAGAGCTGTTAGAATCTGCTAAAATCTATACAAACCCAAATCACTGCATGTAAGATGGTTCCACTGTAATTAGCGAGAAAAGATTTTTGGCAAAAATAGCATACGAATTAAAGAAAGATAATTTAAAAATTGACGATTTAGTTCTAATCAATGAACCTAACCTATTACCTTTCAAATGGAAGACTGGCCGTAATTCTGAAATCACGAGATTACGAGATCTCCAGCCAGTTTTGTACACTATCTTTCCAACGACCACAAAAAAGTCTCTGCGTTAACCTAAAATGTTCTGGAACATTTTTTTCAAAAAATTCAGTTTGATCGCAAAATATTAAAGTCAGGACTACACCAACAGAATCAGTACACATTCCTCTGAAACTTTTAAAAATTACTCCTCCCAAATATCTTTTTACTTATGGTGAATGGACCAAACCGGATTCCTTAAAGATTTGCCCTGACGGGCAAATAAAACAAAATTATGAATTTAAAGAGAATTTTTAAAAGTAAACGTAAATAATGTAACTAAGTACTGTTTTCAGAGTAATTAATTACGTCCAGGCGATTAGCTGCGCGATTTTATCTAACAAAATATTTTATTGACGCCTATAATAAAATTAAAGGTATTCTTGTGAAGGTATAAATTAAGGTTACGGATACTTATAGCAATATCTAAAGTGCCAGTCCTAAAATTCTAAATTACCTTAGACACGTGCGAATTTTCATTCTTGATAATACCTCCATTTACAATTTCCTAAATGTATTAGGAATAAAATTAGAAAATAACTCATTTGACGTCCATTATAGAAATGGTTTTAACTGTTACACGTAACAGCTTGAAAATTCAGCTATCAAATATAATAGTACCTACACCAATTTCGAATTTCTCTGGGTTAAATTACAGAAATTTGTAACAACATTATTAATGGAATAATCTTTGCCGGCGTTTTATTGACGGGTGCTATTTTTACCAGCGACGTTATTTATATGAGCAATTTTTTATAGCGGCATTATTACTTGATAAAATTTCTGGTGGAAATATTTTTACCGGTGTTATATTGCTGATGGTTATATATTTCAGTAAATGACGTGCTTAAAAACAAACACAATTTCAACAATAACCCAATTATCAGTTGAAGATATTTATGGAAGCTTTAGTGAAAGTATTTTTCCATGTAAATGTCTACATCATTCAGAAATAATGATAATAGAAATTCAATTGCTATTTATTTCAGTTTTTCTATTATCATATAATTTATCGGCAATAACAGCGATCTATCATAAACATTCATTATTCTTCCATCGAATGTCATTGATAAAGTTTATTTTCTATTTTAGAAAGTTTCAACAACATAAATGTACGGAACCCGAAAACATCAATTTTTATAGAAATTTCCTAAATGCTAAATTTAACAACCTTAACATCTTATCCTCGGGTATTTGGTTTTCAAATGTTCCTTGCCTGAATATTTCGTTTCTGTGAATGTTTTATTCCCATATGTTCGGTTTCCAGGTATTTGGTCCCGGCCATCATTCCATTCACAAATTGGTTTGCGTCGATGTTATCATTGTTTCAAAATATAAATTTCAAATGACTGATTTTAAATTATCTCTTTTTTTAGCTGAAGAATGGTAATGCGATGGTAATAGGATAATAGTTCTTCTTTTTTATTCAATGGATTTAAATTTAAATGAAACAGACCGTACATCTACACGTAAAATACTGAATTAAAGGTGTACTTGAAAATAGATTCAACGGCGACTCATTTTTTAGGAATGAAAATTTTATAAACAGAGCCTTAAAGCTTCATTAAAAACACTCACGTGCTAGCTGGTTGCTTAAAAGTTATTCATGACCATAAATCAGTTTCCCGAGTTGCAAATGCTGTACTTTATGTCTTGTAGGGGAAATATCAATAAGTAATATGCCTAGATTTGACTTTTAAAAGTTAGTTTGCTTAAGTATTTGTTTTGAAACTAATAAAGGAAAATTCTCAAAGCCTGTATAACTATACGATGATGTTCAGGATTAGAAACTTAGGCCTCTCCTAATACAGGGTGGTTCTAAAGGATTGAACGTGTTGCTGGAATCAAAATATAAATTTGGTCTTCGACATCTAAAGTATGCGCAAAAATTGAAGATTTTTTGTTATATGTAAATTATGAACGACTCGTCTAATTCTTAATAAGTTTTGGGAAATTGTTAGATCGATAAAAGCCTTTCAAAGAGAAACACTTTGAATCTTGGATTGCAGTTCCAAATAGATAGGTTGATTTAAGTGTTCAGGACCAAGATTTCTAGTCGTGCAAAAACCAGTTTATTTGTTACCCGTTACAAGAAATTCCCAAAATTGACATCTCATGCTCTAAATCGAGAAATATTCAGTAACTGATCAGAAAAAATTTATTTTGGGTAATTTGGTCGACTGATTGTACAGATATGAGTTGTGCTTCTTCAAAATCTTTTTTTCTCGCCAAAAACTACTGAATTAGGAAGAGCTGTTTAGGAGTCATAACAAGAAAGTTTTAATGTTTGTGCATTTTCTAGAGATCTGATATGGAAACTTTTGTGTTAAAGTAGATTAAGAGTTTTATCAAGTGCAAAATAAGTCGCTGACTATTTCTGAACAATTTGTGATCTCTACACCAGTGTTTTTTCATTTGCACTATTTATTTTCTTGAGTCACAAGCGCATCATCTTGGGCATGATCCAATAAAGCCTGAAACCTTCTAGAATTCAAGAACGTACAAACTATCATGGAAGGTAAAAAACACTTTAGCAATTTTTAGATGTTTACGACCAAGACTCTTTTGACACAATCCTCCATAGAAACTATATGAAGCTTATATCAAAATAATTATAAAAACATAAACACATAAACATTTTGGTTTAGATCAAAATTTTGAACAATCGATTGTTCTGTTCTGGAATAAAACAACCTTTTATAGCTAACATTTCGGTAGGGAAACATAAGCTTTTCCTTGGTAGAAGGTAGAGATCATCTATTAACTAGAAAGTTAGCGTGCTGTTTCTTGCTTGCAACTACAGCATCTAAAACTGTTCAGCATAAACGTCTTCTAAGTCTATTGCCATTTAAGAGGCGCATACGAACTGCACACACGTAATCTTCCAGAGTCTGATCTCTCATTCATCTCAAAGACAGATTCTGGGTTTAATTAGTTTTTGTATTTCAACAGATTTACGGACATAGTTCAAGTGCTTAGGTATAATATAAAAATGCGTTTTATAATTGCCTTCGATAAATCAATTTTAAAACCAAGATTAATTTTTGCCTGTGTCAGGTCTCTATCGTAGAACTTCATGTAAAATTATTACAAAATATCTAGAGCCCAGAATATCAACAACAAAATAATCTCTTGGATAGAGTTCGATTCAAAATAAACCGCTATATCGTAATTCTTTGTTTGCTCTTGTTAGCAATGTTACTTTTTGCATTTAAAAGTTTCTAAACTGTTGTTAGCCAAGAGAAGCCTTCAAATGTAACTAAAATTTTGAATTTGGATTTTTCTATGGGTACCGTTAGTTGCAAGTTCTAAAACTAGAGAGTCGTTGGGCAATAAACTGCAAGAATCAATATGATAACTAATCGTTTTTGCAGAATTTCCTTTTTTTCTAATTTCTGAAACAACGTAAGATATTTACGTTTTTTTTCTGCTGATGTTTTAAGGTATCAACTACTTTACAGTTTTTTACGATTGACAAAGAAACATAGCGATGGCTCAATTTAAACATTAACTTGAACCTCGACTGAAGCATGAAGCTTTTGCTTAAGCTAAAGTTTGAACTTAGCTTAGGATTTATTTATTTGTCAAATCGTTATAGAAAGAAGGATTGAATGCGAGACTTTCTTACAAGTTTGATCTTTCCTTTCGCTGTATAGTTTTACTAATTGAAAAAATGGTTTCTACTCGATTGTCTTTGGTAAAATGCGTTGCCTATTTGCAAAGGTTTAGAAGGGTTAAAATAAAATGAGCATGCTGTACTTAGGCGTAAAAATTCCGAGCGCCAACATTTTGGGTTTTAGGAGCTCATTGCCTATAGCACTCTTTTCTATGCAAATTCACAAAGAACAACAAAAACAAACTTAGTAGAATAATTGCATAACTGTGGACGTTGAAACTATTTCTTACTTACATCTTAACATCAGCCAATGAATGATATACTGTTGTCTCTTTTCCCACAGGAGCGATTTTAGCTGAGAATTTTGATATCATCGGTCAATCTGGTTGTAACTTGAAAGGACATTATAAACAACGCAATACATAAATCAAAAACTGATTAAAAAGATTTTTCAGAAAAATTCTAAATTAAAAAAGAAGATTACAATAACCAAGACCAGATTGTAACTGGAACTGCATGGAGTATGGAAGAAAACCATTATAGAACCTTTACAGTGTTCTAAAATATAAAGTTGTTAGACAAGGTAACCAAACGCATGCAAACGTAATAGGTTAAGGAAGAGAATTGCATTAGGAGTAGTAGAGTCTAGTGGTTTTACATATTAGAACAGATATAAGGAAAAGAAATTGGGTTTGCCTTTAAAGTAACTAAAGACTAAATTGAGGACAAGCAGAGAATACATTGTGGGCCCCATTTGATTTGAACTAACTAAACATTTCAAACTTAGCAAAAACGTTCAGCTACCTGCAAAAATAATTGGTATACATCATGTAGACGTGCTTGACAATGTTCTTGTTACAGATGCAGAAGTTGCAGTTTTTTCGACATAGTAATACCTATTGTAACTTACCACATATCTGGTATTTGTGTGATTCTAGAAGTCAAATGAGCAACTTACCTGAAACAAAAATGAAACACAATTAGAAGAGAAAAAATTGTATAAATTAGTTAATTGTGCAAATGAACAAATATAATATCGCAAAGTATATGTTTTCAGCGTAAAAGTATGCAAAATTAAAATAACAATTACTTTTATATATTTAAATTTATTTCAATTAGCTATACATACTATGTGAAGTGTTTCATAAAACTGTTTTAAAGATAATATTTTAATATTATTTGTTATTTCTAAGAAGTGATATATTACTTCATCACAATGTGATTCTAGATCTCAAGGTGACAATTGGTAGACGACAAGGTACAGAGTTGGGTATATTCAATCCAAATTCTGCACTGATGACGTAATCTCTCGTGGTGTACCTCTGGATATTTACTAACTTGATTTGCTTTGGTTTTCGACCCATTAGCAAAATAAAATAAAATTGTGAAAATTTAAAAACTTGCAAAACAATGAAGAATTTTACTTGTACGTTAATTTCGACCATTACTGTACGTTTTTGAATTTTTAAAATTACGAACGTCTTAGAGTGTTTATATAAGAAGAGCAGTGGTTAGTTATCAATACCATCAAGGCTGCCAAATGAAAGAAGCAACAGTCAGAATATTTTCATTATTTTTCTAAAGGGTTTTCCAATAAGAGGTGTTATTTTGATATTCAAAGAAAAGTGGCATTTTTTAATATAAATGATCGGATGTTTATTTCATTATAAAGAGGAAGGTATGCCGTTAATAGTGGAAAATAACATCAGGCAAATGACCACCACGACCACGCTTACAGGACAATATCCTTTTCATGAAATTTTCCATAACCAAATCGCAAAGTGGCTGCCCTATGTCCTCGATAGCCTCACGAATTCCATCTTTGAGGTCTTGAATCGACGCTGGGCTGTTGGCGTAGACCTTCTCTTTCACGTGGCCCCAAAGAAAGAAGTCGCAAGGTGTTAAATCACAAGATCTCGGTGGCCAATTGTGATCACCTCTTCGAGAGATAACACGGTCCGGAAACTTTTTCCGTAAAAGATCAATGGTTTCGTTGCTTGTGTGGCACGTAGCGCCGTCTTGTTGAAAGTAAACGTTGTCCAGATCAATACCATCCAATTCCGGCCATAAAAAATCGTTAATCATCTCTCGATAGCGCAATCCAGTCACCGTAACTGTTGCTCCAGCCTCATTTTCGAAAAAGTAAGGTCCAATGACTCCGCCGGACCATAAACCGCACCAAACAGTCACACGTTGAGGATAGAGAGACTTTTCAACAATAACTCTTGGATTTTCTGAGCCCCAGATCCGACAATTTTGCTTGTTGACGAAGCCACCGAGGTGGAAATGGGCCTCATCACTCAAGATGATTTTTCGATGGAATTCTGGATCATTTTCATGCATTTCAACGACCCAATCAGCAAAGACACGACGTTGTTGATGATCGGCCGGCTTGAGTTCTTGTGTTAACTGGACTTTATAAGCCTTAAGACCCAAATCTTTATGCAAAATACGGTGTAATGACGTTTGTGGAATGGCTAAT